>KN882532.1:124726-137161 GCA_000934455.1 Apostichopus parvimensis
AAGGAGAGTATTTATTATGACAGGTATATGACAGGAATATACAGTTCGTGCATCAAGAGAAATTCTCTTATGTTTTATTTTATCCGAGAGTAATTTCTTGTTTTTATAGCTGCGGTTATATTTAGTGATGAAATTTCTTATCATCAGATTTTCACTTTCAGCTTTGCTGAGTGTTACAAATTGTCCAGTCCAGTACAATCCAATCCACTACACACATTATGAAAAATTAATGAGGCAAGTGCAATACTGGTTACAAAAATTACGTTGTCATTATATTATGTACGTTGCTGCAAACACTAAATTAACAGCATTGAATCGATAAACAATCAAGTTTACTTACAATAAAGTCAGTTTTGAATAATTGCGTGCAAAAGAAAAAACATTCTGGCAGGTACCTAATGCGAGTGATATATGTTAAGACAAAGAGAAAATGAAACTAAATGGAACTGCCTGAGTATGTCATGTAAGGGATGAGACGTTATTATTTCCCACAATGATAGTAGGGCATTAATATGTTGTTAAATTAAGGCACTTCCAATTTCATGAAATTATGATGTACATTTTAAAGACAACATCAAAAAAACTTGCCAGTCGATAAAAAATGACCTCATATCTTTGCTACAATTTCACTTTTGGTACAAATTACGTCAACTGCAAACTGTTGTTATCTGGAAGCCACTGGGAATTGAATGCAAATTTCACTAGCATGGGGATGCTGAGAAAACGTTGCCCTTTCATATCATCAGAATAAATCTTCCCACTGCAGGCTATCCTTCTTAAAACATTTATATAAGGTATAGATAGAACGGTTTAATCACATCAGAAGGTGAAAGGTTTTGCCAAATTGGTCACCGGGTAAGAAGTCCATAGCCAACAATAGTAAAGAGCTTCTATAATAATATACATTAATAGTCTAGAACGTGTGCAGCCCAGATTGTCAATAGACTCATTTCGAGGGTCCGCATAGTCAACCTTGCTCTAAGGAAGGAAACGGCAACTAACAACACGTTCACCTAGAAATTTATATCTTATATATATATTTTTTATCGTTATCTTTTTGTGTGTGTATTGTTTATATGGTTACATCATTCCACTAATCAACGGAAACGCCTCTTCCACGAACTCTGCAAATAGCAAGGTTTTACTCACACTTGACGAAAATGTCACAGTTGCTGAAATAAATCACACCGTCTCCAGAAGGTTGCATTGAGCGTCTCTAAATTGAGTGACATCATTTTAGCGAAAATGCGTATATTTTTGTCATTCACAGTCTCTCTACGATATTAACTGAATTGTGTATAGTTGTTTTTTTATATATCATGGATGATTGAAAATAGGCTTAGTGCAAATCTGTGAGCAATTGATTGAGGGATGTTCAGGTTGGAGAAGGGGAGAAGCGAGGATACACATTCTCCAGTTGCAGTTACAGTGTTAAAACGTAAGGTGTTCGAATAACTACATATCTAAACTTTTAAACCAGAGAAAATGGCAAAATTGAATGTTTTTCAAAAATATTCACACCAAATATCAGTAGTTTTAAGTATGGTCTTCTAACATAGGATTAAGAAGTAGGATATAAAAATTTTAAATAAAAAATCCTTAGACTGTTTGTAATGCTTGATAAAAATATTCTTTAGGAGACATAATCACAATCACGGGTTATGTTATTGCGTAAACGCTATGTTTAGCATTCTGTTATTAACAAACATTAACTTCCAGTGTTTGCAAATTTGTTGGTGACAAGAATGCTACTGTTCACGAAGATCATTTCAATCGACTTCAATTCAGTGATGTCAAATTACACTAAAGTCCTGTACATAACATCTTCGGTCTTGCATGAACTGGTGAGCTTTATGAACATTCATTCGGTGCAGTTACGTTAATATGTAAATCGAATGTGATAAACACTTAGTTACCATTCATTCAACAGTTAAAATATACATGTAAACGGATGACAATTAACAACAAATTGACTTTAGCTGATTTAGTTGCATACAAAACTGAACTCCTGTTCATTTACAATATACTTCTTTTAGATGTACCATTATTTGCTAATTGAATTTAGCGTTATCAAAATTCTTTCAATGTAACCTCAATCCAATAAAACATAACCTATTTAGACAGGTACTTGAAATATTAATATCGCCGTTGATACGTTTCATTGCTGTTTTATTTTTATGGAAGAACAAGTCATTCTCTGGAACAACTATTAGTTTTGATCTCATTGAATTTAATCTTATTTCAAATTAGCTTTAATCAAATTCGTTCAATGCAATCTCCATGCAATAAAACATAGATTACGCAAGACATGTAGGTACTTCAAATATTAATATCGCCTTGCTTCACTGCTGTTTCATTTTTATTGAATCGACAAGAATAAGTCATTCTCTCATGGACAAGTACCAATACACGCCTATTAGTTTTGATCGCATTGAAATGTAATATTCATGCTTAATAGGTTAATATTCAAGGTAATGAAGACAGCTTTGAATTAAATTTTAACATGGTTTGTGCTGACTGTTTCATTTTTATTGAAACACAAATATCTCATTTTCCAAGAAATGCAGTTAGGTTTGGAAACAAAATAGAGAGTATACAAAATGGCCTTGCAGGTAAATCGGGGATGTAATAAAGTGACAACGAAGAGTATACAGCAACTAGGAAATTACTATAGCTACAATTGGCAAATGGTTCATTCGCATATCAAAAGATAATTAATGACTTACCGAAATGTTTAATAAACAATAACACTTTATATAAATGCATTATAAAATATAATATTTACATCGTTAAAACATAAGCATTACTTATCAAGTATAATTTTCTTTCAACTTGATCATTTTGCGTTTCATATCCAAAGATTTAATTGGAAAATAAAATGTAAGATGAAATGCGAGATATATAACAATAATGAAAACAATACCTTTTTTCTTCAGAAAAAACAATATTTAACAAGTTCATATCAATTTTACATACATTGTTAATAATGTTAATTTAACCTGGCTTGAGAGAAAATGTAGCTAGAATCTTTCTATTTACTTGGTAGCCTAAATGCCGTGACATGCAGAGTTTCCTTGTATTAATATAATTCCAAATTTATAGTTTAATTAATATATAAGTTAATCGCGACTTCATATCACTTTCTACCAAATAAAGTGCGTTTGGCTATCATCATATCTGCAACATGTTTCACAGTTGATATGGCTATACGTGTGTCTCTTTCATTCAGCACCCGATATACTCACAGAGAACACAGTTACTATACTGTTAATCTTAAAGTTTTGTACCAAAGTAAACACACTGGGATCGTGCTATGAATCGGTAGCATGTGCTATGAGGTTTACAGTAAGAACTGAGGATATGTGTAATTCCAACAAATCCTGTTGTCGGGACTTGTTGGGATTACACATATCCTCAGTTCTTACTGTAATCCTAAAAGCACATACTACCGATTTATCAGATTTGTTAACGCATCCAGTTTTTACTATGGTACAAAGTTTAAGATTTATAGTAGTTATACTGTAATCTCTGTGTAAATCTGCTGAAAGTACAGGTAAACGCCCTGATATAACTCAAGCAGTAATAGCTCCATGTTATGTTTGGCTGACACGGTGGGAATTCAGTCAATGAATTCGGTTTGTTTGTTTTATAAGTATTTAGCAAAACGAGTTCAGTTTCGTCAATCAAAAATAAAATAAATGTTTACAATATTGAGTAAACTAATTTGCATTTCTTTTTTTCTTCCACTTGCTAGACATAATCATTTTGCTCCTCCTGTTATCTCTCTTCTCCTTTTTTCTACTTCATCTGGCTCTTTCCTCTTCCTCTTGGTCTCTCTCTTTCCTCTTTGTTTGTCTACTTCCTCCTCCACATTTCCTTCCGCTTTCGTCTTCGTGTTCTTAGTTCTTCATCCCCAATTTTCCAATATTCCGGTCCACCCCCCCCTCACCCCCCAACCTATGTAAATGGCAATACGTCTTGCTCCTATAACCTGTCCATCCCTCTTCTTCCCACAAAATTAGGTAATTATTTAAATTTTGGTTATAAGCTTCATCATTCTCTTCTCTCTGAATATCTTTAACAGCATGCCGGTCAGGTTGGTACGGTGCTGGCTGGTACGGTGCTGGCTGGCTGGTTGGTTGGTATATACGGTGCTGATACGGTGCTGGCTGGTTGGTTGGTTGGTTGGTACTGGCTGGTTGGTACGGTGCTGGTACGGTTCTGGCTGTAACTGCTTGAGCCACCATGACTGTTAGTCCGTGACTGGTAGATGTTCTGAACCATGTCCAAGTGGGTACACCAGGTTTAACTGCCAACTGAAGAACTAACGACCAGCTTGACAACTACACATTTGAAGTTAATCTATTATTCCCATTTAAAGGGCTTATATTCTTAACAGACATGTGAGTTGACAATTGACATTTGTATCATCTGTGATTATTTTGTATTTCCTATCTTATTTCTTTTCGTAAATATATTTTTATTAGACGAAAAGCATCATCATTGCCTCTCTCTTTTAAAGAAGCGGTGATTATTCACGCTAAAATTGCCTTAGTCTCTGTTACAAGTATGTACCTTACCGTGTCATCAACGATAGTGCTTCTATAGATCGGCTGCATATAGGCATGCTATTGTAACATCAGCAATTCAAAGCTTTAGAAGCATTTGAAGGGAGAGAGCAACGGTGTTGCATAAGTATTATTTCTTGCAACGGGGAGCTTCCGTTCCTGCTGGTTACGGTGGAGGTCTGATGTATTCAAGAAACCGAAATGTTATGACAGAAAGGTTTACATTGTTATTTGCTTAACTATACAGTTACGGGGCCCATTACATAATTACATAAAAGAAGGAACAATATAACTCAAATAGGCATTCAAATGACAAGTTTTCCGTATTCTTACTAAATCCCAATTCAAAATCACTTTGTGCATGGACGTAACCAAATATTCTTGTTTATCTCGAATACGGTTGAAATGTGTCAATTTATTCACTGATAATTGCTGATGAAACGTAACATATATATACAAGGGATTTTTATCATCCATTACTTTCTGTTTTCTCTGTTTATTGTTTATTGTGTTGTTGTTGTTCGTGGCGAGCAAAACAACTTTCCTACATTCTCCAAATCTTTTACGACGTTGTGTGTACACTTTGTTACGTTTTACGACATCCTGTAACTCTCCTAGTCGTTTCAACATGTTATGGTCATTCGTTCTGTAACCGCTAAAGAGATCTTTATGAATCTGAGGTAGAATTCGGACTGCAAGTCTACTATAATACTTTTACATTTAATGTTTATTTTCACAAGTCATTCAGTTGGTCCGTGTAAACATTGAGCTATCATACACGTGAGTATAAATATAGCGTAAAGCAGCCAACCCACACAGAGATTACAGTAACTATTGTTAATCTTAGTTCTGTACCACAGAAAATACTGAATTGTGCTGACAAATCTGATAAATCGGTAGCATGTGCTATTGGTTTCACAATAACAACTGAGGATATGTGTAATCCCAACAAATCAAAACAACTGAATTTGTTGGAATTACAAACATCCTCAGTTCTTACTGTAATCCTAATAGCACATGCTACCGATTTATCAGCACGATCCAGTTTTTGCTTTGGTACAAAACTTTAAGATTAACAGTAGTAACTGAGTTCTCTGTGTGTATCGGGTGCTTAAAGAGACATGACTGTCTCAGTTCTGAATAACATATACGCCGTCGGGAAAAGGAATTTTATTGTAACGTCATTCCATCGAAATAACGCTCGACAACAAATATTTAATCCATTGCATCGAAAGTATGTGTATGTACGCATGGGAATATGTCTATACGTCATAATGTTTTCTCCCATACTATATTATAAAATGATTAATAACCACACTTGTCAAGAAATGACGATCATCATACGTTTGGGAATATTGGGCAAAAATATTGCAAAGCAAAAGACAAAATTCAATAGATTCTTTGACATTATTCAATACCGCGTGAATACTGAGTGTAATAAAAAAAATGCAACTCATAATAGTAGATAAAATTAACAATGGTTCGTAAATCTCTTGCCATATGTAACATCAATATCTATATAACAAATTGTAATTATACATGATGACCAGCGGCGTTGTCGGTTCTACTGGACACAGAAAAGGAACCAACATCGGCCCAGGGGTATAAGATAATCACTACTTTCGGATGAGTTTTGGAATGAAAATTTATCGGATTTTAAGGATTTAAGATGCATGCGAATAGTAATATGCATGTACCTTATATGTGCGATGCAAAAAAAAGAAATGACACCAAAGTACAGAAGCGTGCACCTACCAAATTGTTAATTAGCATAGGCCAGTCCTAATGTGGTTACTGAAAGGACACGTATATGAGTAGTTCGCAAAATATTAGGCATCCGAATTAGGACATTCCATGAAACCAACTAGACCCCCATCCCCTCACTCCTCAGAACTGATGCTCAGAATACATGAAAGCAAGCTATAGAGTTTTGCAAGTAATTAACAAATTTAATAATTAATTCGTCGACAACTTTCGAAAAGTCTAGATAAATTTGTCAACGTTTAGAACCGAACGTTTTCCGCGACCCATTTTAGGATCGCTCTATAGCTTGCGGACCACCGGTAATGTAAAACTACTGTAATGTATCAGGAAGAAGTACATTATAAAATGTTAAAAATTGTGGGCATATGACTTGTTACAGCTGAAACCTTCTTAATTAATTTTATAAATATTTGATAGAAGTTACTATGGATGATGGATTCATGTCTCAGTATAACATTCCTTTCTTAAAACAGGTTTGAATATCATGTTATTTCAATTATGTTGCAATTTCAGTCACCCATTACGCCAGAGTCATGCTTTTCATTATAAATACACTATGGTTAAAATAATTAGCAAATTTATTTACATCATAACAATTTTGGCAGCTGTTAAAAGTGAAAGTTTTGTCCCTAAAACAAATGTTGTTGTTTAGATGTCCTTTTACTTCTACATTATCTGTTGTAGCAATGCTTCATTTTAAGTTTACACTCTAGAATGTATGCATGCAAAAATAAATATAAATTGAATGAAAGATTCGATGAGTCTATTTTAGAACATTTACTATATTTCTATCTTAACTTCGACTAGAAGTTTGCGTGTTGCTCGAATTTAAATCTTAAATTGACAGTTTTCGACAATTCTTAAAATTTTTGAATATGATATATAATTAAAAGCAGGGTTTAATTAAACATTATCACACTATCATCCTCTCCCACATACCTTTAAGCGACTCTTTAACATGCGATTCTTAAAAGTTCGTCCCAAAGACATTTGTCAACGACGAAGTGTCTGAATTTCTCATCATTGTTTTAAATGAGAGTTGACCGTCTAAGGTAAGGTATGTATTGCAGGGTGTAGAAGACTTTAATATAATACATCTGGACAATTTCTTGCAAAATCAATAAAATGAATCACGGATCAGATGTATTCAAGTAAACTAACTTCAACTGGTAAGTTAAGGCTATTAAACAAAGAAACGAAACAAATAAGAAGAAAACACAATACAACTTGGGTAGACAGAAATAGAAAGGAAGCCGTAACTGACGATATTGTTTGTAGGACCGGATTTGCTGGTATGTTTCCACGAGCTTAAAATTAGCATCATAATGTTTATTTACATAATTACATGCTATTGCACGGAAAACAATACATGAGGCGGTCATGTCAATTGAAGTTCGGATCGAAATCATGAAGCTTGTTTGAGAATCTGATGTCAGTTATTTTATTCTATGATTGGCTATCATTTTCAAAGGAACAATATTCGGACTTTACGACAATTCGAAGTATTAGAACATTTCGAAAGTACCCCACCATTAATTGCAAATACTGCTCGCTGGGATAATTTTGTATTTCAAATAAATATAAATAAATAAATATGCAACACGATTTCATTTGGATGAATTTAGTTGAATGATCACGAATGGCAGTTGTAAGTTACTCAACTTTGAAATTGTATGCCTTCTTTACCAAATGTATAACCATGCATATAGGACACATGTGTGCTATCAACTCTCCACCTCTCCTGCTCTCTCCACCCCCCCCCCCTCTCTCTCTCTCTCTCTCTCTCTCTACGTATTCTGTGAACTAACCACATCTCGTGTTATTTTGTTTGAACTCTCGGGGAATTCAATCATTCTGATCTGCGAAACTTTCTGGTAATTCTTGCTGCACTTGCCAAGTTTCCATTTGCACCAGATCGGACCCTGAACGATGGTATTTAATAGTTGACGTCATCTCTCCGTCACATAACAGATCGACTTGATCTTGCTGGTCCTTTCTACAACAGCTGCATATGTCAAGGTGAGGATTCAACAGCAAAGGATCCGGCTTTGGTGGTGCTGCCGTGACAGCGCTTACGAAAACACCTACCACGATTGTAATCAACCAGGTTGCACCACTATAGTAGAGGTAAGACATTGCATATAGAGACGCTATCGGTGGATATTTCACCTCCGAGGCGATTGTCGTTTGAAATTCTAAATCCTCGTTTATGTCTCGATACCTCCTGCTATGACTGCCATCATCAAAAATATGTGTTAATGGTGACACTTTGGTGGTGTTGCTATAGCAACCCACCGTAGATAGCGGAGGATCTGCATAGAATGGAGGATAAATATAAGCACCGAGAAACATCCATAAACCGAATGCAAACCCTGTCAGAGATCCACATATTGCACCTTTGGAATTCGATCGACTACTGAAAAATCCTAGCGTAAATACCCCTAGCACAGGACCACCTAAAATGCCCGCCCAACTTAGTACAGTTTGTAAGATACTGTTAACCTGAGATATTGCGAAGGCACCACTCATGCACAAGAGACCGTAAAAACATGAAAGACTTTTAATTAAGATGGTACTTTTGAAAGGACTCATTTCTTTCCATCTCAACTTGATAAAGTCGTCGAAGGTTGTGAGAGCCAATGAATAAATGCCGGCAGAAGAGGAACTCATGGAAGCACTAAATATTGCAGAAACTAATAATCCAGGCAGGCCAGGCACGGCCGAGAACATATCGACGATAAAATGTGGTAGCAATTCAGCCGATCGTTTTAATTGTCCGGAGGAAAGTGGATCACAATGTTTGTAAAAGGAATACATGGCAATGCCAGCGAATACAGCCAGTATTTGAAAAGCGCCGCATAGGAGCATCCCAATCCAAACCGCCTTCTTCGCCTTACTTTCGGTTAAAGCGGTTTTATATTTCTTAATCGACATCTGGTTCGGCCCGAGAAATGCCAAGTTTAGAAATATACCACCGACTATTAAAGACCACGTGCTGTGGCGTGTGGTTGGGTTGACATCAAATGAAAATAGGTATGTTCTTTCACCAGACATAGCGTTTTGCCACAGCTGCACGACTCCACCGGCTTCGACGGAACCACCGATGATAAGGCCAAGAAACCCAGCAATCATCAAAATAACCTGTAAGAAATGTTAGTAAATTATAAATCTTTTTTTTCTAAATAAATATTACCATCTGCTTTTTTTTAGAGCCATTCGAACATGTTATATAGCAATGTAAATAATAAGAGTAGCATATTATCAGAACAGAAATCAAATGGAAAACCTAGCTTCTCGAAAAAGTCTTTAATCAAATGGTGATACACGCCCTCAATTTGGAGGAAACGGCCAACCAACTCTCGTTGTACACTACCTGCATGAACGCAGCAACGATGAAAGCGAGAACGCCTGCTCCAGTTGTAATTATTTTAATAATATTAGTAATATATGTTAAAAGTAATCGTGTTTTTTAATAATAGTTCACTAAAACTATGACATAAATTTGCACCTACCTGAAAGAGATCAACCCAAAGAATGGCGTTGACACCGCCAACCGTCGTGAAAATGGTCCTGACGAGTCCAATTGAGAGTATTGCACCCCATAAACTGACGTGAGTCACCGCACTCAGTGCGCATGCCAGCCCATACATAATAACCGTCATGTAGATAAGAAGGTTAAAGAAGTTACCTAGTACTCCCACTAACCGCACGTTACGACTGAATCGCATCTCCAAATAATCGAAGACGTTGTCTAACTTGAGTCGGTAAAATATCGGCAAATAGCCATTATTAATTATTAAAGCTGTTGGTATCACAGTTAAGCTTATTGACCAGAAGAGTACACCGTTCAGATACGTTTCGGCTGGTATACCGAGGTAAGTTATAGCCGACACAAAACCTACGAATATCCCCAAACCGCCTTTCAGAGGTGTAATTGATTCCTCCTCTTCTTCATCGTGCGACAATTCGTGGTAATCAGAGTCTGCGAGAAATTGCTGACGTCGAAATTTGGCGATCGCAAAATAGAGGGCAGTGCATGCAGAGATAGCTAGCATGAGAGCAAATATCAGAAAATCAACGATTGTGAAGTACAAAGTTGTTTCCGCCATCTTTTTAAGATACTAACTTCACTGGAATACTAGGTGCATATATCGTTTGAAATTTGGAGCTTAGCACACCAAAGAATCATACCGTTACCAGGTTCAGTAGGGCGTCCCACACGAACTAGAACGGCTTAGTCCATGAAACGATAATGTCATCCCAATAGTGAAATACTGAATCAGTGCGCCATTCGCGATAATTGTGAATATTCCTTATGACGACGATACCCATCAATCATCGTTGTAAATAGGACCTCTCTTTTCAGTATTTGACTTGTCTTTAATCTCCTTCAGGTTAGCAACAATTTGTTTCTGCTGCTTGCTGCGAGTATTCGTCGATTCAAATATCTATGCAAAGAGAGGAAATAAATTTGATGTGGTGTGTCAATTTCTGAAAATATGGCATATCCTTAGAAATCATTCACTTTAGCATCGGTATATTACTACAGCGGTACTTTGTGATCTGTTAGTTGCCATTATTGTATTGTTATAAGATACTTACCTATCAAAATTCATTTTCTAGATTATAACATCTAGAAGATTGTCACTATACTGAAGAAATTCCACCAAGATGCTTACAGCTCTTGCGAAGAAAATAAAGAAGATCGGGCATAAACCAATTTAAATCGATGTATGTTAATTTAAATCGATATCTACCGGTTAAAATAGACATATACCGATATTTTATTTTACTCAGGGTTACTTTAGGTTGACATAAACAGTGGTTCCACTTTCTAAGTTGCCTACAAATACCGATTTCTATCAGGTAGAAATTAATATATCATCGGTTTACATCTTTAACAATTTGATCCTAACGATTTCGAGAACGATTGACAGCTCTGCATATTGTTTACATCAAGTTACTTGCAATAACCTGGCGTATACACGTTTTTGATATCCCGTTCATGTGATTATTCGATTTTGTTCATCACATAACTAATTAATGAATGAAGCTTTTTTTCCCCACAAAAAACGGTATATATTTCTTCACATATCTCTTGTATACTGTACCACACACAACTGTAGAATCTCGCTTACGTTAGGGCACATTTTCTAATACCGACTGTACACAGCACCTGGTCGTATTGTCATTGGGCAATGAATGATTAAACTAGACTCCTAAGCCGTTACAAATTAAGGGTATATTGGTTTTTAACCGAATAACTGCGATACTGTCGAAGTATATATGATATATATATATATACCCCGTGTTATGGAAGAAGGCAATAATCGTCAAAATGATATAAACTTGAGCGAGTGTAAAAAAGTTGCTGGTTCCTAAACGCACGCTGAGTCACGCATCCATATGCCATTGCGATGTAGGTACTTGCAGAAGCTTCATGCTTGTCAAATTTATAGTCTTTATGCTCATAAGAATATGAGACCAGGCTGGTTCTCATCCGAGAATGCACCAACCGATTTACATATAGAGATTACAGTAACTCCTGTCAATCTTAAAGTTTTCTACCACAGTAAAAATTGGGTCCTGTTGATTAATCGGTGGCAAGTGCTATTAGGATTTCATTAAGAACTGAGGACGTGTGTAATCCCAACAATTGCATCAAACTGGATTTGTTGGGATTATACTTATCCTCGTATAGTGAAATATCAGAAGAAGGTATCTCATTGCTTGAATAGTCAAGTTTCCTGTTATATAATGAAACGAAAGCCGAAAAAAATCCAAATTAATTCTTGCGTATGTTAAGTAGTGTCAAGGTGAGGCAGTTTCATTGATAACAACTTTTCTTTCCCGAAACAGACTGAAAAAAACCAATTGAAGTTCATACTCATTATCTACCCCACAGCTTAGCTTATCAGTGATGGGCTAACCGGTCAACTGCTCCAAAGGTATAACAGTTTTATTATCCGTTTTGTGTTGCACAAACTTAAGGTAATGCTTTCGATTTCTCATTTGAAAACTATCAAAGTTGATGCCTTAATAAATCCCGGTGTCAGTTCTTGCATATTATAAGATACTAACTTCACTGGAATACTAGGTGCAT
>KN882533.1:52091-63955 GCA_000934455.1 Apostichopus parvimensis
TGAATCACACTACTTGAGAGCGAAATAGTTACGTAATATACAAGCTCACTTTCCAAACTAATAACCTTGAATGGTGCAGAGACGGCCAGTGTCCATCAGTGCACGTCCGTGCTACTAAAGGGCGGATTTTCACATGTTTAAAGCAATGCAACTGAAATTATCAGAATATGCTTATTTTATGGTGGTCCACACACACAATAAATTCGGTAAGTTTTGGAGAGGGTCCAGCAACAGCCATCCGTGATATGACATAGAATGACCCATAAGCATGTTTAAGTTGAATAGTTCATAATGATATATCTTCCATATTCTGCTTAGAAGATTATATATTAATATGTGACAATTAACAGTCTAGACTGTAATTGTATCGACATTTGGTTGCCGAAAAATCTTCAATATTTGCTCTCGTTATGATGAAACATACAATCATCACGATGGCTCAAAATCTTGATATTTTCGTTAGTTTTACATAAACAAAAACGTACGCTCTAAGACCGCACTCTAGTAATATAATTCACTTGATATTTTAAATACAGATTCGTAGAAATTGAATCAACCTCGTAAAGCTAAACATAGTTCTCGATACATTTATTACGTGGCGTTACACTTATTGAGTATGCGCAGATCAATATGGTTGGAACTCAAGTAAGATGGCGGGTTTAATAGGCCTAACCATTGACTTCCTTATATGCTACTAATCGCCTTGATTTACTACCACGATTAACTACAGGTGTCGCTCACTACACGTGACAGTACTTCCATTCAATGACAAATTAATGTACAAAAGTACATTTCTTTGTTTTATCGTAAACATTATACAAAGTGTATAACGGCAATAAAGATACAAAGTGATAGGGCGTTACCTTCAGTTATTACTGCTCTTTTGGGTAATTAATTCAGTTGGTGACTCTCCTGAACCTATTCGATTGACATGTAGTTGAAGCCGTTATTGACATCCGTTAAGTAAGTAGTACTTTCTTTGAAATCACGGCCGAATACCAGTCTCTCTCTCCGTAATGAATTAGTCAGAGCACAATTGAAAGCCATACAGGGCCGTTTGCACCTGTTACATTGAACGTTGTGATTAAACACCTGGCAGACGTCCAATTACCAACACAATGAGTCTAAAGTCTACTTGGTATCAAGTATTTGCGCTACAGGATCATGTTTCAGTATGCTATATAAGACAAAATGGATAATACAATATATTGATATATTCCTATAATGCCATGCGCTATTCTTGGCCCTATGTGATCCACTGGATATAAGGTTACTTCGTCTTACTATTTACAGGGAAATAAGTCTCTCGTAAACGGCGTTAACAAGGGAAAATGTAGAGCCTGGGCAAGGGAACACTTCCTATCCCTACCCTACGTTTCATCGGTGAACCAGCGTTTTATTTATGATATTTTTAATTTTTGCATGAAATTCAAATTTGTGACAAAAAACTTGCCATAAAACCAGGGTTGTACATTCACCATTATTCAAGAGGCCTGGTATGTTGATCGATTTCAAGACCGATTTCGCTTTTTGCGACAGACTGCCCTGGTAGAAATTCCAGTAGAACCCAGTTAAAAAATCAACTAGGTTCTACTAGGGCCTACTATGTTTAACTGGTTTTTAACTGTGTTTAACTGGGTCTTATTGGGTTCCAACTGGACTATGCTGTGCATGAGCTAAGTTCAACTGGGTTTACACAATGTTCAACTGGGTTTGTTCAACTGAATTTGAACTATGTTTGAACTGATCCAGTTGGGCTTCAACTAGGTGTCACTGGTTTTTGCACTAGCCCAACTGGGTTTGAACTATGTCGACTGGTGAACTTGCCTTGTTGGGGTTGAACTAGGTTTCACACTGGCCCAACTGAGTTTGGACTATGTTGGCTGCTTTTATTTTAGGCGTAATTATCGAGAATATTATAATGTAAGTTCGTAAGCAGTAACCGTATCGTAATATACTGAAAATGCTAAATTAGCCAATTTATGAGGGGTGTAAAATAAATTTTTGTCATATTTATCACAGTTATGATTAAACGATTAAACGTTTGTACCGCAATGATTAAAAATATGAAATATTTACTATTTAATAAATTTGAAAAAATTATGTTATACTTTGTTCGGCGATTTGAACAATTGGTAGGCAAAATGCCTTCCTAGTGCAAAATGGTATGATCCGACTAAATTTGAACTTTGACATTTGTCTTGCGTTAGCGCTAAATTTATAAATTCCGAAACCGCAAACCACATACGCCAACAGAAGCTTCGCAGAATCGCATTTGTAACCGATTTTACCAACAATTTCAAATGATTACCGCGGGTAAGTTCCCTCCTTTGTGATCTTGCAGTATCTTTATATTATTGACACATACTTGTAACGTTATAACTGATTGTTAACGTGCTCTTTATCATAAATATTTGAATTGAACAGAAACTTTATAATGCCCTAGGACTATAGTATAGGCTAGGCCTAACAAACCGGTTCCCTTCTAGGTAAACTGCATGGTACATTTACTAACGTTAGACATATCCTAACGTTATAGTTGCCTAGCTTATAGGGGCTTAACCTAGTTATACTCAAGTTAACACCTATATTTAGCAGCGTGATTTTAGGAAAGCTATCGTCAACTAGCAAACATAATGGCAATTTCTTAAGGTGTCACAAACAAAAGAGGCTCACAGATATTTCAAATTTTACGCAATTGCCTTGATTGTTGTTTCAAACATGAAGTGTCCTAGTATTGGCATAATAACATACTTTGCGAAAGTCATTAGTGAAGTATACAGCATACACGTATATGCTACAAATATGAGGATGCCCTACACTGAACATTATGAACATTAAACTATCAATCTAATTTCAAGTGGGGCTTCATTTGTACAGTATAGATCTACTGTAAAACAAATGAAAAACTTGTTATAGTGTGGTGTTATATTGTGTAGATAACACCAGTTGAGAATCCCAGTTCAAACTATTTAAAAATATAGGCAGTAAAACATAGTTCACCCAGTTTAACCCAGCAAAACATAGTGGACCCAGTTGAACCCAGTAAAACATAGTTGACCCAGTAAAACATAGTTGAACCAGTTGGACCCAGTAAAACATAGTTGAGACCCAGTAAAACATAGTTGAACCAGTTGGACCCAGTAAAACATAGTTGAACCAGTTGGGAACCCCAGTTCACCCATTTCAACCTAGTGCAAATTTTGCCAATTTCCATATAGAAAATTCCAGTTGAACCCAGTTCAAAAGTTCAAGTGGAATTTCCACCCTGGTGCAGTGACTAGCCGAGCAACGGTTCGAACATAAATACAACGAAAGCGGTAACTTGCTTTGTAATTACAACTGCACTCTATTATTAGTGCCCGAAAGCTAAAATAATTTTGGAAAGTTCTTGTTCGCCTTTCTTTCTATTTTGAGCGCCAGAATACATGTTTTAGTGAGGAATTACCCTTAAAATGTACCTCAAGCCCCAATTGATGGTACAATGAGGGAAGCCTCCGGAAGCTCTAACGTTTCAGATAATATTTTCAAATTTAAAGACGCTAAATACATTTAAGAGACATGGAAATTCATTTTCTATGAAATTAAGTCCAAGGCCTAGCTAGGGGTCAAGGGTTAGAAGGCCCCAAAAGTTGTTGTCTTTTGAGATATTCCTTTTCTCTCGCAGCGTCACAAAGCCCATGTTAGAAAGAAGAATTCATTTCTGTGGGTAGTATTTCAAGCCCGGAAGCTGCAGTGCTTTCAGACAGTGTTCTTTTTTAAGCTATTTTAAGTAAGCACAAAACTACATTCCAGAGTATTTAATTTTATTGGAATGTATTTCCCTATAAAGGGTCGAGAGGGCGAAGCCACCGGAAACTGTAACATTTTGTTAGCGTTATATCACTCATAAAATTGGGAAATTTGGACGTAAGGGAGAGTCGGTTATTTGGGGGATCAACTTTAATGTATGGATATATGTGTTTTTAAATTGCTAAAAAAATTCTCAATTGACCATAGAGCAAATTTATATGGATTGGTTAATGGAAATAAATGGGATCATATGTCGATTGGATACGTATATGTGCTCATCTCGAGCGCCAGCGCTTGTCTTAGGAAACATATGGAGTCAGTTTCACTTTTCGTACAAACAGCGCTGAGGCTTTGGTGGTGACTTTTTATTCCTCACTATCGTCGGCAGCCATTAGACAAAATTGATCTTTGCTTCTCATAAGTTTTAACTTCATATTCACTCTGTTCAAGAGATATTTCTAGAGAAAAATATGTCGCTGTGAATAAGGCCGTTTTACGCTCTGTCGTGAATGTGGCTCTCCTCTTGAGTCCGAGATTTGCTGAAACAGCCTCTGCCAACGTGTTAGCTTCGCTCATATAACCGGCCGTGTCCTTGTAAAAGAGTGACGACGTCAGTTGACTTTCCTGCGCTCCAGAGCCATAATTCAATAGTGTCTCCAACATAGCGCGGTAAGAGTATAGGTCTGTGTTGCTGGGGATGTGAGACGTGTATTCAGTGTCACACGTCGATTTGACCAAACAGAGACTGGAGAAAGAGATTTACCGGTCCGACTTCGCTTCCGGGAATATTACCGCCATCGAGCAATTTAATATTTGCCTTGACGTATAGTTGAGTTTGTGCCAAATCGATGTCATGTTCCGAAAAGCTCAAACCGTAAAACTCGATGAGTCCCTTGTCGGTGACATTGGCAATAGGATGATACTCGACCCACTGTCCTTTGTCGATACTGGTTTGTGTAGGAGGTACGAGAAAGAGATCCTGTTCAGACTTATACATTCGCAGAAGCTTTCGTGTAGCAGAGATATGATATTCATAGGAGTTTAGTCGAAATTATACCGCGATCCGTTCACTCTCCTGGCTCGTTTGATTCTGTTGGTGGGGTGGCACGTTTAATCCTTTTAACGCTTGCAAAACCTATTTCCGAAGATTCCGCCCTCTTTGGCACTCGCTTTCCTGGCAGACTCTCTGAGACATCGTCTTTCTAGAACATTGCCCGCAATTCTAACACCGGTGCGCATAGCCTTCTTGCACAACGACTTGATGCCTTGCTTCTAGGGAGACATGGCCGAGCGAAACAGAACTCCCAACACATTGCATAGACCGTGTCCCTTTTTAAACTCTGGCCCCTCGAAAAGTCGGTAAATCACGACCTGTTTGTTGAAGGTAGTGATTTTCGTAATCCCTTGGATTACTATGAAATTGAGAATGGTGCATGGGGCATTTCTTGAGAATTCCAAATGAACTGCGTAGCTCTGCGAAGTCAAAAGTGTAGTGTCACGATGACGGTGCCTTTCGATGGTATCAAAATACTTTTGCTTGACGGGGTGGTAGTAAACATTGTCGTAAACAGAGCTGATATCCTCGCCGTGTCTTCCTTTGAGGGGCAAGACACGGATGATTCGCCCTTTTACGTTCCCCACAGCGTGCGGTTCTACAATATCAAAGTTAACGAACATGTAGTGAATGTGTTTGAGATCTAATGGGTTATCGATGGTGAGGTTATTGGTCACGGTGGTTGTAGATTAAGAGCCTAACATCGCAGATAATCGTCATAAAAACTTGACCTTGGCTTCTACCACTGGCTGGGTAGTTAATTTTTCAAGTTTTACTGTGCGCCTGATGACTGAATTGGTCCAAATAGTTCGTCTCCAGGAGTTCCAGGAGAGACGATGTATCCTTGTATCCCGGTAATGATCGCTACGTCTACCACTGGTGGCTGTTCACGGTGTAGAAGTATTTAATGTCTTCGTCAATGTTATACCATTGGTAAGGATATTAGATTTTGGTCAATCCGACTTCCCAATGACCCTCCGGTGAAAAAGGGTGAGGGAGCTTCACTCGGCAATATGTCAGTGTATTTTCTGGATAGATTTTCGATGGAGCGTTGCTAGGCAGTGTGACGTAAAGCGAAGAAGCCATGCTGCCTGTAGTAAATTTACAACAAATAATGTCAGTCGCAATGCCGATGGCAGAGTTAAATGGGTATTTTTACTCCAAAATAAAGACATTCAACACCCAACTGTTGGATTTTGAAGTGTAGCCTTCCCATTTGACAAAGCATTGTTTTCGTCTGCCACGAGTTCAACGACGCAGCACCTTTTCAATACGTTGAGTGTCACCAGCCTTTGATATGTTCTGCAGCTCTTGCTCGTAAAAGCGACCTTCGATAATGTCTTGGTTGTAATATTTTAACACGTACACTAGAGGTATGCGTGATAGGTGTGTTACGATGTTAAATATTTCGTCTGCCCATTAAGGGAGATGACCATTTTGAAAAGGTCGAGTCGCCATACTGACCGGAACGGGATCGTCTACTTCAAATCCAAAAGTCGGCATCTCGGGTAACACCTCGGTGCTAGTACCATATTAGTTATGCCAGACTGTTACTTGATTGCGCCTCGTGATGTCACCGGAGCCGTACCGATAAAGCGGCCTTGCTTTTGTTATACCCTTGAACAAAATCTTGTAAAACATCAACGTATCGCCTCGTGCCTCTACCGGTAAGTACATCCACATTTCGTTCCCACGATAGAAGCGTTTTGTGATTGGTTGTTAAGTATTGAATACGATTTGATTTCAAGAAAATCTGCACAGTTTGATTTCAGAATTCATCGCCTTTTATCTGTCTATAGTTTCCAAGTAACCAACTTGGCAATCCCCAACTGTCCGTGTTCTGCCATTCACGTAAATGTTATTTATTATCGCCTATTGAGCAGGTAGTCCTGTTTTCAGTACCTAATAATTTCAAAGGGATTTAGTTTACACTGTACTACATGTTATTGTTTATACTTCATTAAGCAAGCAATCCGTGACTCTTCTTATCTTTCACTCTGCTGCCTGCTCTGTGGTCAGATCAGTTTGAGTAAAAACTTCACAGCACAGCTCTGGTTATGAAAGGTCAGCAGGGGGTGAGTCAGGATGGAAGAGTTGGTGATAACATTCCTCCTTGACCACACATGAGGAGGGTTTAATGGTAATGGGAGATTCAAACTTATTTCTTTTCACAGAGACCTGTGTTGTTTTTCACTACAGACATCATTCTGTTTTTAGCATTGTAGTAGGCAACACTGTATCCGCCTTACATACCATACACAGTTTCATTAGCTAACGTTTTCGACCAGGCTCATTTATAATCTGTAAGTTTTTCTCTTTGTCTTATTTGTTAGGTTAATTATTGTACAACCTTGCCTAGCAGGCACATGTCAGTTAATTGATATTGTTAATTAGACATAATTAATCTTATTGTTTTCCAATTAAGAAGTATTTACCTTGATTACAGGTTTGCACATGATATGTTGTTTGTTAAATATGGGCGACTCCATAACTGTATATATTTACTTGTGACTTGAATAAGTTAATATTAATTTAGATACTCTTGGGTTTTAATTAACTTAACCCCTGTTCTAGTATGTTTATGCTCACATATTCATGTCCCTATCAGAGTTGTGTAATACTTACGTTACGTAATTTCCGTCCGTAGGGATGGATTGTTGTTACTAAGTAATCATAATAGTTTTTGCTCATTTGATACTCTATTTGATCTTTAGTAAACTTTATTAATTCTTCTTCTTAAGACAAATAAAGAGAATTAATTAAACCCCAGAGTTATTCCACTCTAATCATTTTTGACTAACATGATAGTTATTCAGTGACGAATATTGTACTGTGATGAGCTTCATTTTGCCTATGGCAAGTTCAAGGTTCACCGTCATAATCTTTCATTTAAAACATTCATAGTGTTGTATTTAGCATCATTATTATTCAAGTTTATCATATCCTTTTATTTCAGTTTTACCGCGATAACATGAGTGAGGAATTTACAATATAGTTTACAGAAACTTACTCCTGTCATTTTTCTCAACATTTCGCTGGTTAGCTAGCTGTCTAGTGTCGCATATCTAGACGCGTCTGCGAGGGCAGTATGGACCGTGTTGCCGATCCAGGCGGTGTATTCAGTTGTGCTATAGCTCCTTTGTGAACTCACTCACCCCTACAGGTGGTACAGCGTTCCTTTCACGAAGGGCGTCGTTGATCAAATATACCACGTGAGACCCTGTTACAACACGATGGTTGACGAGTAATTCTCCTTTGTCATTCCAGTAAAGCAGACGGTATTTTCCGAGGCTATAGGGACGCTGTCCAAAACCTCACGACCAATGTCTCTTTTGAGGAAAGTGCTCCTTGTACTTTCCTGTTCTGAATCTGGTAGTAGGTTGGCGGTATTTGTTGTCTTCCTTTTATTGTCTTCAGTCATGAAGCGATGAAGTATGTCCGCATAACGTTCATTTTGCTGGCTTTGTCTAGATATGAATCAGCGGTGACCGGACAACTCCCCCCTGGACAATTACCCCCGGACAATTCCCCCCCCCCAGACAACTCCTTCTGGACAATTAACCCCCAGACAATTCCCACCCAGGACAGTTCCCACCCCAGACAATTCCCCCCCCCCCGGACAATTCCCATCCCGGTCGACTCCCCTGGACAATTACCCCCGGTCAATAACCCTCCATGACAATTTCTCCCCGGACAATTTCCCCCGGACAATTTCCCTCAGCAAATTGTCAATCGGGAGCACACAATTGGAACGATTTTAATAACTCTAAGTACCAATAACACTGTGCGTGTGTACGATCTTATTTATATTAGCATAACCAACAGGCCCAGCTCGCTTGAGAAAAAAATAATTGCGAAGTTAAAGATACTAACAACGCGTATCTTTGTGCGAGATTCTCGTGCATTTGTGATGTATTTATTTATTCCCGCTTTTTGTGTGTAAACCATGTCTGCCCTGTAGAGACTGACTTTCGCTTAATTTTTTTCCACATAAAGGAGTGAGATATGAGCTTACTTTGGTCTACTTACATAGAGATCTGAATAACCACGTTCGTCCTGTCACGCTACCAATGTAATAATTTTGCAATGTAGTAAAACATACGAACACCGTTGAAACGCTTAAATAGCAAAACGACTGTAGTTTAGGAGACAAAGTACCAAAACACTTCCTTGTTTCGCGTGCATTGTGCATACTATAGCTAAACTGACACAATAATAATAATATATTGGGCGTCAATTGGTATATTTTTGGAAAAATGGATTTGGCGCGCTTTGCGCGCACGAGCTGCACTGATGCTGTGAGAATTAATTACTCCTTGCACATGCATGTTAGCTAGATAACCTTAACATTTTCTGCGCACTTCGCGCGCACTTTAGCTTTATTTGTTTCCGGGTAAAGGCTTATATTTGACTTTTTTTATGCCTTGCCAGAGGCAAAAGGAAAAAATGCAGCCACGCATGTGTGTGTGCGTGTGTCTGTCTGTGACGCCGGCTTGTAATCACGCTAAATGAACGATGCAAGATCCGATCGGTCTCATACTTGGTGGGTAGGTTACCCATAGTGAGTAAATGGTCCCTATTGTTGTTGGTACCAATCTCATTAATATTCATAAGTCGACGGACTCCGTATCTCGGCAACCAAATGGCCGATTTGTTCAAACTTGTTTGGTAGCATTGGTATGTATAGGAAGTGGGGTACATGCGTATGTTAATACCTTATCGCATCTCATTGATATTCATGAGGGGCGGAGTCAAATGTAATTTCTTTAAAAATTGCTCGTAATCACTCTAAGTCAATGACGCAATGTTTGTTCTCATTCCCATACTTGGGTGGTGGATTACCCATAGTAAGTAGGTGGTCGCTATTGTTTGTGGTGCCAATCTCATTCAAATTCATGACTGGGCGGGGCTTCGACCAATTTCTTTAAATGCTACTATCTCGGCAACCGTCTGTCCGATTTTGTTCAAACTTATTTTGGTGGCATTGGTGGGAGTTGTGGGTACATGTGTAGGTTAGAACCCTACTGCATCTCATTAATATTCTTCAGTGGCGTGGCGATATGTAATTTCGCTGAAAATTTCTCAGAACCACTTTTTGATTCCTTGCCATAGGCAAAATGAAGATGTGCAGTCATGCATGTATGTGTGTGTCTGTGACGCCGGTTGTAATCACTCTAAGTGGATTACGCAAGTTTAGATCATCCTCATACTTGGGTGGTGGATTACCCATATAGCGAGTAGATGATTCTTAGTGTTTTTGGTTAAGGTCAAAGGGTACCTGAGGTCAACAGAGCTAGGTCAAACAATTATATCTGGCTTCAAATCCAAAGCGAGGAATCACGAAGCTCTAGACTCTTGTTATGCATTATAGCCAGCTATACATTCCCCTGTAGCATTTATGTGGTTTTACAGTAAATGATGCTATTGCTGTTTACAGAGCGATTCTGATGCTGATGTTAACTGTACCGCACTGCGCGTATACGAGAGCAATTTTTGTTCACACGATACTGAAAACGGAGAAATTTCACACAATTTAGATATTTTTTAAAGAATATACGTAGTGTAAAATAAAGCATGCAATAATATTTCTGAATAGAACTTCAAGCTTTTAAAGCTACACTTGCAATTAATGATATAGAAAAATTACGTATCCAATGAAGCAAATAAATGAAAGTAATATAGTGATATAATTATGGCTATGTCTGAATGATGTATATTGTTTGATGAGATTTATGCATATATCACTCTCTAAAATAAAAAAAAAATGAAAATCAATCTAAAAGACTGAAAGTAAGGACCAGTGGAAAGTTGGATTGAAAAAATTGAAGTGAATATGATTGATTTTCAATAGATTAGATTGAAAATCTCAAACGTTTTTCAATTGTAATTTGATTGGTCACTTGTTTCAATCTTTTGAATTATAAGAGAGCACTCTTCCCAGAGTGACAAGTTCGAAAAACTTGTTTAAATATGTATTCTTCGAGCAGAATGGCGTACTTTTAGAGTGGTATACATTATGACATGCATAGGTCATGTTGAAGAGCCGAGATTGCTGGTGTAGCCGGCATTATGTTTATCAAGAATGCATGGATAAAAACGCTCGCGAAGCGCGCAAACATCTGTTCTAGCGAGTAGCGAGCTGTCATGCATGCGAAATGCGTAAAAATATCATAGTAGAAGTACATTTTGTGCGCGCCGAGCGCACAGAGAATTTGTAGTTGCTACTACCATGCATGGTCAACATTATGAACAAATGAAAGGACTATGCCATTAACAGTGCAGCTAATGCGCGCGAAAAATTCTGTGGTAGCTAGCTAAAATGCATGCGAAGAGAGATTAAAGCTATAATAATAATAATAACAATTAGTCTTATATATAGCGCAGAATCCAACGTAGAGTTTGCTAAATGCGCTTTACAGATGTGTGTAGCATTTATGAATAAGTAAGTTTTAATAGCACGTTTAAATCGTTCAAGTGAATCAATTTCCCGCAGATGGACTGGCAGCGAATTCCATAAGTGCGGGGCGGAATAGCAGAAACTGCGATCACCAAAGGTTCTCGTGCGTGTCACAGGAACAGTAAGTTGATAGAGGTATAGGGAAAGAGTAGGTCTATCCGTTGTTCGCTCTTGGATAAGGTCGTGAAGGCATGATAACAGTATCAACCTAGCTAGTGCACGCGAAGCGCGCGAACATTTATCTGGTCTAGCCATCTATCATGCATTCAAACTGCGCAAAATCTAACACAGCATAAACGTTGAATTCTAGTTCTGTCGAAAAATACGCATGTAGATGCAAGCATGTCCACTGATAAAGACGCTGTAAACGTTCGCGAGGCGGGCACATTTTTGAAAGATATTTCCAGGAAGTCATATACAACTCATCCGAATACCTACCAAAATGTAACTTTTTAAACTTTTGATCGACTTGTGATTGATGGTCAGGGGCATGTGCAGAAATTTCCATAGGGGGGAAGGGGTCCAAAATGTGATGAAATGTAATGATCGCCGTCCTGGGGG
>KN882533.1:64005-80543 GCA_000934455.1 Apostichopus parvimensis
GTGATGAAATGTAATGATCGCCGTCCTGGGGGAGGTGTCCAAAATGTGATGAAATGTAATGATCGCCGTCCTGGGGGAGGGGTCTAAGTGGAGGGGGTGTCCCCCTCCCCTTTTAGAGATATTTTAATAAGGAAGGGTGCTTAGATGCACACTGGTGCAATATTTTGCCATTTTTGTAGTAAATTATCTTCATTATTTAGCCAAAATTTTCTAGCAGCCCCCCCCCCTCCCTGCACACGCCCCTGGTGGTGCATTCGACAGTAGCATACTCCGAAAGTAATGGGCGTGAATACTACTGATGGTGTTTTTTTATTCAATAGCATCATGTAGTGTATTATACTGTTTATCATCTTTGTAATATCTGTTTTACATGCTATTTGAGCGCAAGGGTATAGGGGCGCCCAAATGTAGTTTGGGCCCATATAAACTGTATACTATACATTTTGACAGGGGGTCGCAAAAAAACGAAGTTTGCCCCTCCCTCCCCGATCGCTAATAATGCTCAATACGCTACTGCAAAGAATTGAAGTTTAACTACTACTTCGCGTTCTCAAAGTAAATCACTGAAGCTGCATAAAGAACTACCATACTACAGTATATTAAAGCGGTTATGACAGACAACATAATCGCACATAGCGCGATATTGTTTCAAATATGGATTTAATCATTGACCACACTAAATATAAAATGTTATCGTCTCTGCTTAAAGCAGCCTGATTTCGTTCAGTCCGCCTCCATTTACAGTTCGAATTATGACTTACAGCCAACAGGAAAATTGCCTTAAGAAATATTTAAGGAGATGTTTTGCCATCATTAAGTGTATTGGTTTTCTGACTGGTATTCTTCACGTTGTTGTGTTAAAGAACCCTATTCTACCCAACCGTTGCTGACCAAGACAACAGAAAAATTGCTCACAGACCTAGCCAGGTTTGTTCAAGTTGTCCCATAACCATAAACGTGACGAAAGCCGAACGGTACTTTTAAGGCCTAGCTATGCTGAAACTGGTGGAAGAGACTACACATATTGAGATCAACAGCCGATCCAGACAAAAGCTCGTGAACTCACTGCCAAACTTAGACCGTTTTACACAATTATTTTGCATTGGTCATAGTAAAAAATCTACATAGACGAACTGCTATGTTTCATAAACGCTGCCTGGTCACAACGAAATTACATCCAACCTGAAATAAATACAACGGAAAACGTCCAATAGAACCGCTGTACTACAAAGAGAACGTACACATTTTGCACGCAAAGTAAGGCTTCCGAGCGGCAGGTTGAAGCAAATGCAAATATGTTTGAGTTTACAGTTTTGAGTTTTAGATTCTACGGATGCCCATAAGCTCATTTTCAATGCCAATAGCCCCTATTCGTATGAGGCGTAACGCACATGTTATATGATAGGCTGGTCGGTGGGAGATACGGTAGCTTATAAACAAGGTTTCCACAATTTGGCGTCTGGCGACTCAAAAAGACCTTTGATCTCAATAAACTATTGTACTGAACGTGTAACAACGACATACTAAATATGAGTCTCGTCCAACATTCCCTTCTTGAGATATCGTGTTTACAAGGTTTACACAATTTGACCCCTGGATGACCTTTGACCTCCACATCAAACTAGATGCTTTTGCTCCTAAATGTGGTCCTCCTACTTAAGAAATATGAGATTGGTCCAAGCTTAGATCCTTGAGATATCGTTTTTACAAGCAAAGCGTTACACCCCCCCCCCCCAAAAAAAAAAACCCACACACATACACACACTCTCCGCCTGCATGAATGCATAGGTTACGATTGTCATCGAAACCAAAACTGAAATCTCCTGTTGCACACCCCCATTTTTTACTGGAATAATAGTCTTAACCCCGCCTACATCGGCTGCCAATCAATCGTCGAAATTTCCGAGGAAGGGGATTGTCCGGGGTGAAATTGTCCTGGGGGGCAATTGTCCGGGTGGCAATTGTCAGGGTTGGGAATTGTCCGGGTGGGAATTGTCCGAGGGGGAATCGTCCGTGGGCTAATCGTCGCCAAAATCGAACCTACCTTCTGAAGAAGTATGTTCTTTTAATGTTTGGATTGGCAATGCTTGCTGGAGAGGGTGCGCAACTGATGCGTTTGCTTAGCTAGTTTTCTCTTTTGATGTTTTGTGAGTGGAACGTTACCATTCAAAGTATTGGGGGCACCCTCACAAATATAATCGATCAGTTTGTTTGAAGCGCCCATTATCACACCTCCCTGCTGTTTAGGTGTTTTTTTTGGGGGGGGGGGGGCTAAAAACAAGTGTAAATAAGGAGCTTGTTTCCGCTAACCCCGCGTTATGGTGGAATGAGAACACGGACTTTTTGCAAACCATTTTAACCACTTTTTAACATACACGTCTTAGGGTTCCCCTGGAAATATTTGACTCCTTGGTTAGCCTCCTGTAAGTACTTTGCTTTTTTTAGAGACATCTGTCGGATTTTTTCAAAAACTAGAGAATGAGTATTTAGACTGTTAGCGCGACTTTCTCGTCCTTTTTGAAACAGATTTTGGTTCACACGTATGACGGACAATTTTTTATGACTGCCTTTTGTAAACAGATTACTGATTCGTTTGTTCACTAAATCGTCTAGAATAATGTTTCGTATTGATGTGTCCAGGTGATCATCAATAGATTGTGGGACGCCCTCCATTAGGTACGCACGGTCTTGAACTTTTCTTTCAGTTTATCGTACAGGGTTGATAGTCTCCGTAAAACCATACTACATTGGCGGGGGGATGCTGGATGAGTATTTCAGCGTGGATCAAGAATTGGTTCAGAAAGACAGTTTTAGCACATTGCTTTATGCCGACCAAGAGCATTGTGAAAGGTTCTTGTAATCATGGATCCATGATGATAAATGAAACATCGAAGACCGAGATAATATACATATAGCATTCTTCCCATCCATGTATCAAAGCGCTATACACGAACTGCGGTGGTTTATCTTCTACAAATATAACGGGACCACGACTAGACTGGCTGATTGTTTTATCAACACGAACAAAAACAGTATTATACTGGACAATGAATACCGGTGCTCCGTCTTTTCATATACCAACCTGCTCAACAAGAACTTCAGCGGTTTATCTTCTACAGATATAACGGGACAAAGACGAGAATGGCTGGACGTCTTGTCAATACAAAACAGGGCCATATTAGAGCTTACTCGGTATGGTAGGCGGTTGCTGGGGTTAAAGTATCAAACAGTTGTACGGTATAGCGTAATTATATACTGACTGTCATATAAGATGGAGATCCCTCATAATTCTCGACACGATTTTACCAATTTTATGGGGCATTCGCGAAACAATCCAAGGATCGCGGCATTCCGCCATGAACAAGGGATAAATATTGTAGTCCAAATTCGGGACTGCAGAATTGATGATGCAGAAGGTGGTGGAAGTGTGAGGTTATGGCTCCGGTATGCCCCTCCCCCCATCTCCCAAGATCTTCAAACCGCGGAGCCCTGCATTTGTTCGTCACGAACTTTGTGTCCGTGACACAATTCAAACATTGATTGACAATTAATTGGAGACGGAGCACGAAGAGCTTCGGCAGAATGTCATTAAAAATTTGACGTTTATTTTTCTTATTGACTTTTCATGTTTTGTTTTGATAGTTTTGCTGTGTGTTTTTTCGTTTGGATGATTTTGCCTGCTTGTTTTCGTCCGGATTACCGTACCAAGTTTTGGTTCGGATTCCTATTTTCGTTTGGATCACTTTATTTGATTTGTTTCGATTACTTTTCTTTGTGGATATTTTAAATCTTGCCTTGTGCTTGGGTGTGAGAGGTAAGTTATGTTTTTCACTCATTCCTTTTTCTCCCCCTTAATACTTTTTGTTGAGCACCCTTTACATTTTGAACTGTAATGATACACGTTACCAAACATGTTGTTAAGGAGGGTGTGGGTAGAGTTTAACTACAATATACTTCTGTATGATGGGGTAATTGTTTTCGTAAAGAAGGAAGGTCATTTCCTTGGTCGTCAAGGGACGGTGCCTAAGACGACCGTGTGCACGACTGGTGATGCAATCAGAACACACACCAACACACACGGTACGGTAACTGTTTGCGTTACCACGGAAGGTTAATACGTTGGTCAGCAAGGGGCGGCGATTAGCATGAATGTATGCGCAGGCTTGATGATGCAGTAAACTTTAAAAAAACATGTTCTACCACGAACGAATGGTCAGTGCATCGTAACTGGTTACCACATGGTTGTACAAGGGTAGTGTCTGACATGAATGTGTTGATACCTCATATGTAAAACGTCACAAAAGCCGTTTGCTTAATCGGGCGCAACCCAAAGTAACTTCTAGCCGAGAAATATTTCATGTTACTTCGTGAAGTGATCAGAGTAAGAGTCGATATAAACGAATGTCTTTGGAGAACTGACTATCGTTCACAAACACTCGCTCACGAAAACAACCTCAAGCAAATTCACGATGAATAAATTTAAGAGAATATAGCATTACTAAAGGAAAACGAAAATTTACTTTTGAATGCTCTGGAAAATGCTGAGCGTTTTTAAAGAGCACGAATTCAGAACGAAGCTTTTAAATGCGATGGTAAGTTCCCACTTATTTGTTTTCTTTCTTTACCGGGAACAAAGCGGGTTCAAGATGTATACAACTTTAGGTTAAGTACTCTTACATCAATTACATCTTCTCATATACATCATTTAGTGGCTTCTGTTGATCACGATCGAATCGCACGATTTAAACTGAATGCATCTTTGAGAGTAATATTTCCAGTGCTGAGTATCAATATTATCATCAAATGTGGCAGGCTCAAAATATGACATCGTTCCGCGATTCTTTTAAAATGGTATAACAATAAAGATGGTATCCCTTTTCTGGAAGCTCTATATCAAATGTTTCTTCTTCTTTTTTGACAAAGAAAAAGAACTCGATATCTTGAAACAGGGGGTATCCGTTCCTGGACTGACACTGAGATACCTTTTCAAAGACATTTAAAAAGACTTCTTCTGCTTTTTTATCAGAATCTCGTAAAGATTTGTACTTCTCTTCAAAATGAATATCGTCAGTGGCTCCTCCATTATTTTTCAACGCTTCCAGGAAAAGAGCCGATAGCATATAAGAAAATAGAAAATGTGTGGAAAAAGTATTGGGGCTCGATGCTAACGCCCTTTACCTTTGGGCTATTATGCAAGGCATGCCCACAGGGATAGGAAGATACAGGCTTCAAGCGTGAATTCACTCATTGTTTACATAAGACTTCGGCGGGTTGGTTTGAGTGGGAGCGTCAGCAATGGTGCTGTGATATTAAACATATGCTTAACGGTAAGGAAGTCCGGGTTGGGAACGTCAACTGCCTGTTAATGGCTTTAGTAGGGATAAGGGCCAACAACTCGTTTTCAATTTCACAGGTGTTATTGACACGGTCATCCGTGCAATTTAAGCAAAGGCAAAACACATAACCAAGTCAAGGGAGTACTTTAGATAGTCATTTCAGTTGGGAAAACCCACCTTACTATGACCAGGCCGGGTTTTGAAGCGGTTCCTCCCGAGTGCTAAGCCTCATTGATTCAAAAGATACCGCCTTCATCCACTCGACCACAGCACCACAGCAGTTCAGTTAAGCTCGGCACGAAGGTGACAAATACCCCGTTTAAAGTATTCTGGCTGATACCATGAAACTCATCTGTAATTCAAATGGGCAGGAATAAGTAGTTATGAAAAATAATGCTCGGTACAGGCAACTAATAGATGCTCGGAATGAAGCGCTGTCAAATGTAGACCTATGTTCAGGAAAAGACTGTTTTGTCGTATCTACACGTAAAACAGAACGCGTCGACGAATGGTGGAAATTTTCAAAATTCTTTAGACTGGTAAAGCTGTACTGAATACCTGTAATGCTTATTCGTTCATAAAGTATCCGCAGATGTACATCATGACTTTACTTGATAAAACACTTATATCAAACTAAGCTCTAGTGACTTCACTACTAAGTGCTCTGTCATTCATTCATGTCATTCAGTATATGCATCATTCCGCGAAAGAGAAACCATCAATAACAATCTATCCGTGCCGTTATTGTCATTCATAGTCATCCCCCTCGTCCAAACTCGGATTTGCAACAGTCAATTGTCTACACCCAAACAAACACCAATTCAATGAACATCAGAGCTACGCATTCCCCCAAGTACATTAAGGTCTTCCCAAGGACATTTCAGATTGACAGATGTCATTGCTAAAACACAAATGACTTTCATGTAACCATGACGTCATCCCTTATATCAATAAGATGACTGGGTCGTTGTCATCCCGACACGCTACTACTACTACTTGCAATTTGCAATATTGAAGAAATAGTAGTAGAGTACCAATAGGCTGCTCAGGTGATTCAAATAACCGGGGCCCCATTTTCGAGGCCCGAAACAAGTTTAGCAAGTGATTCACAACCTTTAGTCGTGTTTGCGCATGAAAACTTGAATGAGTGTTAGTATGACTATGTCATGTCTGCTGTATTTAGTTAACAATTGATTTTCCAGTTGACTAACAACTGAACTGCCCAATGCTTTTACCCCAGTTTTTTATGCCATAATCCAGCCTTACTTTGAGAACGGCCGCTGGCCGTAAAGGCTGCCGAAGCGGATGATATCGATTTAAACTTGGGTGAATGTAGATTCTCCACGTGATTCGTTGCTCCTTGCTACACCATTGCTTTGTATACGGATACACGTATGTCCATTGTTAATTTGTTGCGCTTTTTGCCAGATAACAACAGTTTTAAGTTGACTTACTTCTTTCTTCATGCATGTCCTCCAATACCCACAAAGCTTCTTCTCTGTGAAAAAGTCATACAGTTGGCGAACCTTCTCTTTAGTCATTCGAATCTTCGTGGTCGTCAAACGAGTGAGCGACGAAACGACAAAGAGACAGAGGAAGAGAGAGAAATGAAAAGAAAGGTGAAGATCAGGATAATGATAATGACGATGACGACGACGTGGAATACTTTAATTATCTTCTGTCTACTACAAAGCAATGTTGTTATCCATGATACACCACGATGATATATGAACTTTGCAAATGTTCCAAACATTCAATTAAATTATGAAGTAAACTGTTTCTTATTGAGCCCTAAAATTATAGCCGACACACCTTCACTGACAACACACTATTCCATGTGACACAAAGAATTCCATCCTCAGTAATTGAGAGGCTAAATGTAGTCGACGTGAAGGAATGCTGCTTTCATCAAATTTGTTGTAAAGATCTACCGTATGTGAATATGTTTGTAGTACTAGTAATTTCACTTTACAAAAAAAGGGATAACACAAAGTGAGACTGCCCATTTGGTGGAGGGTACAAATTAATTTAGTTAATGATCTGTTAGTGGCGTATAATTCACTAGTTACGTGACTAAAATAAGTACTTGGTTACGTCTTTTCTTTACTATGAATACTGTTCAGTTCAGTTTAGTTTAGTTGATTTTATTTTCTATATGTACTCTCCACAGGAGAAAAACAGCAAAAAAGAGATAATACAATAAGGTAATACAAATGGCAGTCATAAGAAAGATACACGACAAACAGCACTGCAGATAATAATAATACAAGATAACAGGGAGCAGTACAGAAATGGTGGCACCAGCACTACAGTAAGTGTTGGCAATTGTGACGGAAATCAATAACGGGAATGTTTCCATTATCTTAACACAAAATTGAATTTTCACTTCGATTGAAAATGGCCATGCATCTTAATCAAGCGGGGCCTGGTTCTAAACTATGGTTTAAGGTAAATATTTCTCTCTTTCTTAAAAGCTGGGCATTCTGAAATATAATGAAATTCATCTCTCAATGTGTTACTATTACATACATTACATATCCCATCATGAAATACAATATTCTGATATTTTCCAAAACGATCGAAGTTTCCGCAACGAAATTTGCTTAAATATGCTCGAGCATGCCGTTAAAATATTCAGCTTATACGGAAGGCCAACCATTCATCGTTTCTTTATGAGAACTATACAGTCGCATGAACAGCAATTTGTGTGTTTCTTCCCACAAGCAGGCTGTTTATATGAGACACTTTCGTTTGTGGAAATGGTGGTACGGATATTGCTTAACAGACAAAATACACACGCAATTGCCAAATCGAAAGTCTTAGAATTTTAGGACACTAAGTTTGTTCTTGAAAGACTTGAAAATCATCATTTAAGCGAATACAGGGAATATTTTACTTTTCTTTGGTTGAAGGATGACATGAGAGTAGATTAGGCAAGCTGTTTAAATAAGAGCCACCCGTGGCTGGTCCCGATACAAATTATTTCTCGGTACTAATATTTTATTTTCAACCGAATTATCGTTGTCAAAAACCATTATAACCGCGTTCGAACTTGGCATAAGAGTATTTGTATAGGTAACATACCACAATTGGAATAATGTAGATCCGCACATATATTTTTGAATATATCGTACGGTAACAGATGTACTGATTTATGTTGCATCTTTGCTATTATAATCGTCGTTTGCTTGATATTGAAGGTTATACAAAGAATAATGGTAATAATAAATTTGAAATTCAGAAAGATGGCGGGATAGTACAACTCTTCTACCTCAAGACCTCATAGTTCTTGGTTTCGAAATTTACAAATTCCTTATATATATATATAGCCAGGTAAGCCTAGACTAAGCTGTCGTATGTCTAGGTCTATATAGGTCTATTGTAGACAATACATATTTAGCGAAACTAACTTATTGTCAGTAGCAGGCCGGCACTCAATTACAGTCGGAATTTGTACACAATCATCGGACTAGGTATCGTGCATACAGAGCTACAAACCTGCCGAACAAGCTGCATGTGTTTCACATACATCTTCGTAGCAGAAGATACTTGTCTACCTCTCTAAAGCACGCTGATGTAATACAGGCATTTTTTCTATATTTGGAAGACGTAATTTGCAGCGCCTTTTAGTTAGATTCAACTAAGCCTTCTCTCTCCCTATGGTAGGAACCAGTGGCTTAGTCCGCTCTCATCGATTGGTGCGGTAGGCGAAGACGGCTTGTTTGCTTGTGCGTGTGAGGAAGACTCCACAAATGTTAGGAGACTTGAACAGAGGTGTCAAAGCAATGTGGTTTGGGAGCAACCGGGTCTGCAGGAAACCTTTTTCGAGGAGAGCAGTATACATCCGATGTAAGAAGGAAGGGTACAACCGGTCGACATAACGGGTGAGCCAGTAGTAACAGACCACATCAACGAACGAACCACTATGATGGGGGCAGAACGATTAGGCCGAAATTTGACAATTTCCCAATTTGTGCTTTTTTTTTCACCGGGACAATGGGCATTGCACCTGACACGTATGATGAAAGCAGTTCGTGGAATGACTATTTGTTACAGTTTGAGGTGATTGCAGAGTTGCACGCATGGTCTCCAGAAGTTATGGCAATGTGTTTGGCGGCCAGTTTGAAACGGGAGGCCAAGTCCGTGTTAGCTGATTCGGGAGCGAGGGACCAAAGACACTACCTGACATTAGTAAGGACGTTATCCCGTCGATTTAGTCCTGCTCATCAGAAGAATAGAGTTAGGAAACGTGACGAATCCCTCCCGGAACTGGCGCACGAGGTTTGGAAGCTGGCGTGACAAGCGTACCCAAATGCACCTCCACAGCTGCTTGGGCTACTGGCAATGGACCACTTCCTGGACGAACTGGACAATCCTGACGTCAGACTGGGTGTATATCAGATGCGTCCCGAGACAATGGACAAAGCCCTGCGGGTGTCTTCTGAATTGAAGCTTCCCATACCGTGGAAGGAGAGTAGAAGGGATACCATCTACAGAGATGAAATGAGACCGACAGAATCACTGGAGATGAAATTGTTAAAAAAATAGCCGAGGAAAAAAACAGAACCAGACTTTCTTGGCTGAATTACAGGGGAGCTTAATGCGTGTTCTTGAGAAAATGCAGAAGATGAAGAAGAAGGTTAAACCGGACGGAAGGAGAAAACCGAAACCTGTCATAAACCGATGATGGTCAAACAATTTGAAAAGCGATTTTCTATATGAGGAGGCTAACTCAACTGAGCAGACAAAGGGGGTAACTACTACATCGGAAAATTAAGCAGTGTCGGGATTGGGGTCGCAACCTGACAAAAGAGCCAAGATCCACATGCTTAGCAATGCTGAACGGAATTCAGTGAACAGAGAAGGATGAGATCCATCTGAGCTGCCGGATAGGAAGAAAAACTGTTTACGTCTAGTGGATACTGGACCAACAAATCTATTGTCAAGCTTTCATTATGGTGGAGATACATCCTGACAATGTATACCGTGTGGGAGGTCAGGCCAAAGCTACCTGAGTTTTTTTTCTCTTTGCGTTGCAAAAGGGGTGTCGACCGCCGTTGAAGCGGGAGGGTTTTAACATGATACTCGCCGACGACAAGGAGGTACCTGCAGTGGGTGTGACAAATATGATATTGGATATTGGAACCACGAAAAAGATGGATCCGTAATTGGTTACAGAGATTGGCCTGGATTTCCTCAATCAGCATAACTGCATCGTCTATGCTCGCACTGGTCAAGTGGTGCTGGAAGATGACGAAATTGATGATCTGGTACCAAACCTGGTTGCTGAAGAACCTTCGAACAAAGTAATAGCCGTGGCGAAGACAGTTGTATCACCTCAGTCTGAGTCCATAATCGTTGGAACGATTAAAGGATTCCGAAGATACGACATATGAGCTTTGTGTGATGGTGCAGGTGATGGAGCGTCACTTTAAAAAACATGGGTTATTGACGGCCCGTTGTCTGGTTGGTGTACATTATGACGTGATTTACCAGCCATGGTTTACAAGGTTGCAACATAGGTGTGTGTTAATGAGTAGAAGAGGTTGAATCTTTCGGATATGGGTAGGTGTAGACACCAAAGACCACACAAACAAATAACAGCTAATGATGATCTAAAGGGGATGCTTTCAAAGTGATAGAACCTTCGTGCAGCGCCTGGTCTTTTCTCATCGTCCGGGTGAAAAAGAAAGATGGGACCTTACGGTGTGTGTGGACTATCAGAAATTAAATGCGGTAACGTAGAAGGACTCGTTTCTACACCCTCGAATAGATGACACGCTAGATAGGCTGAACGGAGCTTCGTGGTTCTCAACCCTAGATGTAGCAAGTGGATTTCACAAGCTGCTGTCCATGTGGAAAGATCGCAGCCACGCATTGGATAATCATCTAACCAGCCGTATCATTGTTCTTAGCGGTAGATTGAGGTCGCTGATGTTACGCACAAATAAACATCGTTTTTCGTTAATAGGCACTGCCATTGGAGTTCACAACAAGGACTTCACGAAGTAGGGATGGCCGTTCCACTTAGTTGTGCTGTTGGAGCTAGTTAGTGCATATTTTGTACATATTGCATATAACTGTTGTATATTATCAATGTTCCTTTTTTTTTGTATGATTCATTGTGTTGCTCACCGCAGATACGTAATTTTCATTCTGGTATTCAATAAAGTTGACTTACTTACTTACTGATATTGGCAGATTGAAATGGACCACCGGGACATAGAGAAAACAAGAAACAACAAGAAACTGCTGCGATTATGATGGGTGTAAAGTGGTTTCATCACTTCCTCTACGGAAGGAAATTTCTCATCCGTACAGACCACGGAACCCTGAGGTCATTACTGAATTTTTGACAACCAGAGGGACAAACGGCACGTTGGCTACATACCTTTGGAATGTATGACTTTGAAGTGGAACACCGACCTGGAAGATTCAATAACAATGCAGACTGTATTTTTTCGCGAAGACATTTCGAAAATCAGAAGGATGATGAAAGGAAAATTACTCTGGCGAAACGGGAATCAGAAATGGATGGCAGACTTGTAGCATGTCACCGGGTAATAACGAGGAACCACAAAAAAAGATGGGAAGACATCCCGGTTTAGACGGAGTGACCCCCAGGACAGTAACGAGTACTACAGCGAGCAGACAAGGGTATGAGTCTGCCCAACCAGGCAAAGGAAAATTATAAGCGTCCCCCTTGAGAAGCCGTGTCCGGAGGGTGCAGAAGTCTTCAGAATTATTGGTCCCAATGGGACTGCCTATTTATAGAGGTAGGTTTTTTTTATCGATGCTTTGAGACACCCGACAGAAAAAGGATGATCTGATAGTTGGTGGTGTCTACCTTACTTGAGGAAAACAGTATTCGAAGTAGCCCACGCAAATTCTCTAACTAGGCTTTCCCTCTGCCTAACCAGAAAGCCCTTACAGTTGCCAAAACGCTGGGGAGAAGTTCTATATACCGCTCCGGCAAACCGGATGAGTTCCATGCGGACCAGGGTGGACAGTTTGAATCAGCTGTGTTTAAAGAGATGTGTGGACTGTTAAGGATAAACAAATGAAGACAACGGCCTATCACCCTCAATCAGACGGAATAATAGAGCACTTCAACCGCACAATGAAGGATATTCTCTCGTCTGTCGTGAAAATAATCCAGAAGTATTGGGACACATGGCTAAAAACACCTGTTGACGTGATGCTACTACCAACTTCTGGCCAGCGCGGATAACACAACTGCACTGGTTTCTAAAAGTCCCTGGAGGTGAATAGTGCTAGCATCCACCGAGAAGAAATGCAACATCTCAAAATAAGCAGTGATTGACTGGCAACAACTGTGGATCGGTTAGATTCTAAGAGGCTGAACAAAAAAAGGCGTCTTGGTGATGGTCTACTGACCAGCAATCAAAAGTGGCACGACGAAAAAGTTACACAGATCTTGATCTGCACCTGGTGTCGTTTTGAAGAAAATCAACGACTTGCTATTCCGGGTTACCGTAGGAACTAGTGCACCACAATCGCGTAAAGAGATACGAAGGGGAACCCCCGGAGTGGGTGAAAAGTACCACGAATTCTGTGAAAGAACCGAAATTGGTAGAATCTCTGGTTTCCGAATTTGTAAGACGTTTTGTAAGACAGGCTAGAAATGGATTGGATGGAGAGGTGAGCACGAATGTGAAAAAAAAATGACACACGCAACGCACCAGCTGAAATGCAGAAAAAACAACGCAAAGCATTGTTTATTTATTTTTTTCAATAAATAAAGATGATGGAACATTACTGAAAAGTGTCCAGAGTTTTATTTTCTTTCTTCAAGTACCTAATGGTAAAGATCTTAGCCGAAGCACCAACTTATCACTTTTTTTGTACCAACAGCAATGGAAGACTGCGACGTTAAGTATACATGAAAACGTGACGGCGGGTTATCCTTCGATTGGAATACTTAGGGAGCGTGTGCAGAGGCCCCATCCGCCAAGTACAACACCTTTGCAAATGGTGCACTACTAACAGAAGCAAGAGGCGAACAGATGTTAAGAGGCATGACGAAATGTGTATAAGCAGAAGAGTGAATAGAAAGTCACCAAGCACACCAAGTCCCGCAAAGTAGAACGTTGAGAGGCTGCCGGAGCACTTGAAATTTGGTGCTGGCGACGGAAGTTGCAGTAGCAACGGTTATAAAAATTATGATAGTGGAGAGGCCTCGAAATAACCCAGTCCACCGATGAAGGGTGACGTAATGTAGGAACGTTTATTTTGTTTATATTCGGAGCGCCTTCGATTTTGCCATACACCATCCAGTGGAGTTTGTCTTAGGAAAGTTAGATTCAACTGAGATTCGTTATCACTATGGTGGGAACCAGCGACTAAGTCCGCTCTCATCGATCGTTGCGGTAAGCGGGGACGCCTCGTGACTCGCGGCTCGCGCGGGACCCAAGATGAGAGGACCAAGCCGACACAGGCACAACCGTTGTCAGGGGATTGTAGCCATTGCTAGTCCTGGTAGAGTTTCGTACCGACTAGCGGGTCGATCCGCTTTCATCGCACTTTACTGAAGACGGGGGCGGGGCTGAGATAAAAGGACCGAGCTGATACAGGCTAACAACCGTCGTTAGAGTCTGTAAGCATTCTGGTTCTGACGGGTCTTCTTAGGAGTCTGTGTTGTGAATATTGTTACGTTACGGGAAAGATCCGGCGACCCAGTCGTATAAAAGGAACGGACGCGCTCCGAAGAAGAGAAGACGCGGAGAAGACCGAAGGAGAAGAGACGCAGCAAGTAACCGAAGGAGAGGAGACTTGGAGAAGAATAATAGGGAGTGTTTGGCGACAGCTATCTTGGCAGGGGACGGCGACCTGAACGATAACTATTTGGTTAGTTCTTGTCTCATTTGTTTAGCGTTAGCGTACACACTGTGTGTACAGAGGACCGGACGGCCATTGGTTTTTCGTTAGCGTATACAGTTTTTTTTCTATTGGATTTACGTAAGGGAGCTGTGCTCGATTTGTTTAGCGTTAACAAACACAGGGTATACGTAGGACCGAAGATTAATTATATGGAAAAATAATTGACATTTTCTTTAAGCACGTCCACCTAAATGTTCAGTGAAAGCACCAACTTAATACTAATATACTACTGATGTGTTAATTACTTTGATTCCAGAGAATCTTAGAAATCACAGACATAAGTAGAATATTAACTTGTACTCAAGATAATATTTACTGCATGCGTGCATGATCCATATTCAATAAGTGCTTTGTTCTGGTATGAATGGTATGTTGGTATCGCTCAACCCGAATCAGTCATGCATACCAATCGGCGGTCGCCGTCCAGTCGATGTCAGGGTACCTGGAACAATATAGATATATTTATATCACTTTAAAAAATCAACATAAATAAGCGTATAGATATCAAATAGTTTTGTGCGTGGACCTTGAACAACAAGAATATGCCAAATTAATAGTCAGAACTATTGCAAGGTGAAGGATCACCGGCAAAGAAGAAAAAATTGAATAATAAAAAGATTTTTTAACCAGGAATTGTCCATATTGCTTCTTGTTGATGTTAAAATCTGTTAAAGTACAAACCAACACAGAATGTGACATTAATAAGCTTGCACAAAACAACAGTTATGGAAAGCAAATTAAGTAAAGCATTTCATTGAAGTTTTGAATGACAATTGTAGCCTATAAATCAAAGAATAGCAAAAAAGTACTCGTTAAAATAACCTACAGTAAAAGGGGAAATTATATTCAATAATATACAGGATTTGGAAGTGAAAGCATTCATTACCTTTCATTTGCATGGGCATATAATTCTCAAACAGAATTTTGAGTACAAAGTATGCTATAATAATGTACTTGAAGATATATAAAATGTGGTTAATCATTTATAGTTGGAGCATGCTCATTTACTTCTCTCTATGATCAAATATCGTTGTCATGTTTACAAGCTGACAATAAACCAATTGGAACATGTCTCTGTTTCTATTATCATAATATGCCGCAAAAGCTCGCAAATATGCGTTGGTTCGGGCGATACAACAAATATTATTTCTTTTTATTCATGGGGCTGAATGTACTTAAAACTGTATATTGCAATAATTCACAGTTGCCATAACAACGCATTTCACTATGAAATAAACATAAGCGTTAAAATAGAAAAGTGTCTGTTTCGGCACTGCCGATCTAGCAATTCACCTACTCGTTCCATAAAGGCCTAACATCATACGAAATTTCTCTGCCACTCAACAAGTCAAAAAGGGAAAAACAAAACTCTTTTTTTTTTTTATCGAAAATCGTTTCTAAAGTGATACTCATCAGGTTTAGACATTCTTTTAACTGATAATGTAATATCCACATTTTTAAACTTAAAGATCAAGGCAGCTACGAGTACAATCTACTTAGCTATCTAATCAATCAATTGCTCTCCTTAAAATGTGACTTTAGTGACAAAATGACTTTTGATACAGTGACCTCTGTCACTGTTATTGGTTGTTTTACTATATATTTTGTTCAGTGAGAGACCAGATGATTAATCAACGTGGTCATATTAAACAAATGATATACGCCATTCAATTAACTCTAGAATCGCATTACCGTTATCTTTTACTCGTCGAAAATATATAGAGCTATTACAAGTACAGCAACAACAGACGACACAATGAGGGAAATAGCTAAGAGATTCATATTGTTTTTTCTGAATTGTTGTCTGAGAAAAAAACGTTATAGAAAACGAATGTTACATTTCATTTACTACGATTTTGGTTAAACTGGATGTGAAAGTGGCTGGAAATAAAAATATATGTAAACCTTGAACTTGAACTTTAACAAATTTCTGATATCGTGATGGTAGTTTACTCTTGAACGTACTTACCATTCATAATTATGAAATTGAGGGACACAGTTCACTCCTCGTGATCCTATGTTTGATGTGTGCATGACAATATACCGTTTTGACGAGGGATCATGATGAGTTCGTCTTCTACATCATATGTCCCAGTGTGAAACCTGTTAAAGCTCATTTAAACATCACGTACACCGGGAACCATGTGACCGTCGCTAGTTGTCCACAGAAATACACCACTGGCAACAGTGAAAAAGCTTCCAGCCTCCACCATAGTCTAGTGGTTAGGGTGTCCGCATATAAAGCGAGAGGCCCGGGTTCGAATCCCTGTGAAGACTGGAAGTTTTTTTCACTGTTCTGGA
>KN882533.1:91107-123286 GCA_000934455.1 Apostichopus parvimensis
TCAGGCAGGCGGATATGATGGATAAAATACAATGTATGTTAATCCCCTAGTCAGCCTGCCCCGATGTGCAGTTTTAATTGCTATTTTGCTTTCAATGAGTACTGTTTCTAAAATGTTGGCCCCTGTACTCACTTCTGCTATAGAATACGCTATAGATGTATGAAAGTTTTCTTCTTCTTCCTTGTATTACCCTAGCTTAAACTTCTTCACCACATTTCCTCCCCCAACCCCCCATCAATCACTCTATGCCATTTATGCCTATTTATGGGGACCTTTCGGGCGTCATACTGCTGCCTCCCTTTTGTCGGGTAGCTTGCCCCCCATATATATGCCTCGATGTTTTACTGGTGGAGATTCCTTGTATCCCGTTCAAAACTGACTACTTAAATCTTTAATGCCTGTGACCACCCTCCCCTCCCCCATTTGGTAATTACAAGCACATGTATATAAGATCATGCTACCTTTAGATGGAGATCCTGCCTTTGTATTTTCACTGCAGTTGGTTGGGGAACAGCTTCTAGATTAATCTAAGTAGTTAAAATTGGGAAAGAAAATAACAAGGAAGTTATGAAAGTTCATTTAAGAAAGCAGTTTGATTTGTTTGAAAGCACCTGTCACAAGTGTTTTCTCTTGTAACAAAAATTGCAGCCCTACCACCAAAAATGGCAAAATATAAGTATGTCATTTACTGTGCAACATATGAGCTATGACTCTGAGTATGAAGATAGGTGGGAGCACATTATTGGGCAAAATGACATGTAAACATGTGATGCTTGTTATTCTGGATTTTTCATGATGTACCACTGATCAAATGCTTTAGTTAGCCCTAGCTTACGCCTAACTTTATCGTCGCCATACCTAATTTAGGGCCTAACTAACTGAACGAAATGATAAGAATTAGCCTAAGTTAGTAATAATACTAAGTTAGTCCTTGTAGTAGGCCTAGGCCAGAAAATAACTTACTCTTTTCCGATCCAGCTTCGCAACTACTGGTCTACACTTGTTTCTATCTCTCCTCGAGATTTGGAGATACTTTCTCCAAATAGAGAAGGAACGGCATTGTCTTGTAGACGGCGAGCTGTTGGTGTTCCAAGTCCAAGTTGCGCGGATAGGCGATAGGAAACGAAACTTTAACTAGTGAAGTGCGCACTGCACACATAAGATTCGCTCGAAGGTCCAAGCCAATCTTTACTTAGGCAGCTAGGCTGGCTGAGTGCACTGGAACTAAGCTATCGCTGTATCCAGTGTTTGACGAACACGAAACTTTCTTGTACTTTTGTGCACCCATTCTCATATGATATTTTGTTTACTGTCCGTGACGTATTGTTTACGTCTTGGATCTCGGTTAGCATATTAGGCCTATTTAGTTTGGCAACATTGGCAGTTCCCCCCGTGACGTCATTATCTTACGGGATTAGCTTGGTTATTAACTTAATTAAAACAGCAAAGAAACAACCGTGAAACTCCAAATTTGGATTATAGGGTTTTGATATATAGCTTCTCAATTTGTGCAAGTTTGAAGGGAATCTGTTACGTGTCACTTGACCTTTAAGAAAACTCGCCACGACCACAGATCTATATATATATATTTTGGCGTCCCATAGTACCATGCCCTTGCATATCATTACCTTTGGCGTATACATACATACATACGTACACGTTACATATATACATAGAACAAAGCCATTCATGCCGTAAAACGGGAACTTGGCAAGTTTGGAGAGTTTCTAAGTCGACGAAGAGTGTATTTAGCCGAAGAAAGGAATGTTCATATCACATTATGTAAACTAAACAATGTCTTTAGCTTTTTACGATAATCATCATGTCTAGCAAATGATAGATTCGCACGGTTTATCGTGAGACTAGACAGTTATGGCACCAATGTTCAAGCTGAAGTAACTTCCGGGTACCGTTGCCATTTAAAGGACAGATATTGAAGACATTTTTTACAAAGGAAAAATGGAAAACTTTCCGATGAGTTATTAGTATAACAAATTTCATGTAGAACATGCATTCACAGCATCGATCTTGAACGCTTTGGCAACAACTACGTGTTTCATTCAACACATTTTGTCAACTTTCAACCCGTTTCAACAAAGGGACGCTGTCCTACCGCATGTTACAATAAATCCTAACCACTTTATAAACTACTTCGGGATTGAATACGTTTTTCTTTTAAGAAAAGTGACACGGCTTTTACATTGTTATCATTCATTATCAGGTGTAAAAGTCACATGGGTCATTACTTCATAAATTTTAAGTAGCCGAACCTTGAAATATTGAGTTTTTCAATCCTTTAAAAGTTACTGTTTTGTCTGTACAGGTAAGCCTACACACAGGATTGTGTTCACACTAGCTAGGCTTTCTACAAACGACTCCTACCTTTGTCACAGGATGTGAGGGCATATGTATTTATAGCATACTGTTATTGTGAAATACTGTTTTATTCAAACATCGTTGTTAGCCTTAACGATGTTTGGTTACGAGGCTCAGTAACCATTGTATAGTTGTACAAAGTTCAAAAGTAAAGGTCGAAAAACCTAATAAACACGATATGATATGATTCAGATTCTGTAGGGTATGGTATGTACTCAGGGTGCTGTACTATACTATCACCTAAATATATATGATGTGTTAGTATGCTATCAATACTATTATTGAGATTGTTTATTTTTAACGGTGCTACACAAAGATATGGGATGCCATTTTAAAAAAAGCATGTACAGACTAAAACTGAATAACTAAAAGAATTTATTAAATGAACAAAGGCCTAAGATATTCAAAAGATTGTTCTTCATCAAAGGGGCACATTTTTTTGGGGCAAGTAGGGCAAATTTACTTGTTTTACAAAACAGTGGGGTGAGACACGTGTCCCTAGTGCCCCCCCCCCCCCGGCTCTTACCCCCTTGTATCATGTACTACATACTATGTAATGTAAGACTTATACTGCATGCTATGCATGCCATTTTCAAGTGTTATTGTTATGTGCACTTACCCTTTATCGTTATGTTAATGTTTGTATGGTATGCCTTGCAGCTGGTGTACTGCACTGTTGTATGCAGTGCAGTGATGGAGGAAATACAGTACAGTTCTGCACTCACTACCAACCTGTCAACATTTCTTCTATTGTGCCTTGTCCATCCATCCCTTTAAGTTGTAGTGTACTCTTTGCAAAATGACAGCTTCTAGATAGAAACAGTATCACTTCGCAAACATACAGGTATCGCTCCCAAACTTCACTAACAATATAATTGAATACCACATAATTACGAGAATTTCATCAAGCGGATTGTGTACAAATATATAGGTATATCACCCAAAAAATATTGGACGATATATTTTAAAGGGTCCGTCTTAAATTTGGCTAGTGTGTTGTACATGTTACTTGAAAGTTAAACGACACAGTACCTTCATATTCCTGCTCATTGTGTACAACATGCATGCAGGTACAGTATAATGTCAAGCGCAGTGCCACATACACTACAACAGAGAATTACAGAGAGGAGAAAATGCGTAACAATCGAAGAATTCAACTAAATACATTATAGAAGACAAGAGTCAACGGTCAAGGTAGCAACAAATCAAGGTGGTAACATACTACTAAAAACTACAAAGTTTTAAGTAAAATATTTTAATGTTTAGGTGAAATATTGAATCATTTTAGAGCTGAAAGAGCCGTGAATTTTTTTAGACTGATGGCAGCAAAGCATAACCTTTCACATTTGTTGTGCGACTTCTGATTTTTTCAACAGTTACAGTAGGTGCCCCTAGTGTAATGAACAGCTGCACATAATGGAAAATCAAGCAATAAAAGAAAAGGAATCAAAATATTGTAACCAAGGGACTGAAACGTACCAAATGTCCAAAGCACCTGTCAAGAAAGAATCTGATGGTTGGTACTTTTTCTTTACATGGTTTATATTTGCTGTGTATAATGCCGTTTCAACTTTTACACATGTTAACTAGGGTGTAGATGAGTTTGTGTAATCCGTGATTTTTTAAATTGTAATCACATCATCAGATATACTATACATAATGAAATCATTAGGAAATGTTTTTAATGTTTTGCCTTATGTCAACATGAACGGTAGCATCATAGCATTGTTGTCTCAAGAATTAGTACTCTCTGAGGACAGAAATTGTTTAAATAACAAAAGGACATTCACATAGTTACTAAATTTTGTAGTCAACAGACAGATTTACCTTGCTCGCAGCTATCCCTCACAACCTTAGCACTCTCGTTGTACCATGACTTGAATGAACTGGTAACCTTTTAACAGTGCGCCCTCAATTACCGGACACCTCGGGTCTATGCCCTTCCTTCTAATTATACCACCCAAAGTGTCAAGAATGTTCGTTTTGTGGTCTGATTTCTTTTCGATCCAATTTGCTCGGAACTGTGTTAATCAGGACCATATTGGTGTAATTCAGAAGAAGGAAGAAGTGTTCATATTAAGTGAGCAGACTGATTGGTTTCCTTTTAGATTTGGGAAGGATTTTGAGACAGATTAGTGAGCGGTTTCCTGTTTTGTATTACATACTTATAGAGGTTATAGAGGGCGCACACTGTTAAAAGGTTACCGGTTCATTCGAGGCACGGAGGAACGAGATTGCTAAGGCTGTGGGGAGACAGGTAAACTTGTCAGTCGATATATCCAAACATGGTAAGCTTTGGAACGTACAGTGTATGTGCTAAACATCATGGGAAGTATGCTTTTTGTCGGTTCAGTTCATTATTTTTAAATTCATTATTATTTTCTTAACTCGGGGCAAAACACTGGAACATATACCTGTAAGTATCAGAGATGCTCTCAATTTAAATTGTTTTAAACGTTTACTCAAACCTTACATATAATGTTTATGATAAGACTATATATTTGTTTTATTATTTCTTTTCATTCCTATGCTCCTTTCATATTTTACTATTCTTCAGGGTTTTGTTTGTGTTCATTGTTTGCTATACCTGTTTATGTGTTCTATTTACTGTTGTATTATTCTTCCGCTTCTCTTATTGTCTGTATTTCTACATGCTCTCCTTATACTCTTTCTTTGTAACTGAGGGCCTCGGGGAAGATAGACTCTGGCTAACCGAGTCATCCTCAATTAACTAAGTTGAAAGAAATCAAATAAATAACTTATTACTGCACTTTAGATCAATAATATGATATGCATATAATATTCAAGACAATAATATCACGATAACTGATTGGCTGCCTCACACCCGTTTCTCGAAAGCACATGCCTCCACGACAGAACTCTATTGCTATCAGTGAAAGTCAAATGTCATATGAAAGTCCACATAGAGGAAAGGTTGAAAACCTTATAAACAAGAATTCTACAATTTATGCAAAGTTTGTTGGATACTCTACATAATATATAACCCACTTGGTGAGGAAAAGAACCATTTTTGAACCTAGTGGAGGTCAAAGATCATGGTTAAAAGTATAGATCAAGATCTGAAAACCTTGTAAACATGATGACTCATGATAAGTACGTCTTGTTTGAAGTTCATAGTATGTTCAGGTGATCCCCTTAGTGATTGGTGAGCAGAACATGCATAATGGAGTTGGTGTAGGTCAAAGGTCATTTGAGGTTAAAAAAGGTCAGTTTCTAACACTCTGTAAACACATACTGTACACTCATGTAATACAAAGCATAAATGGACTTAGTGGTTGCTATGAAGGTCCACTCTATATAGTGTATTATAACTGTGATCAGTTCAGTGGTCAGCTCAAATTTTGTACACAAATCATTGTTACTGTGGAATGTTCTCATATAAAATGTGTTATTTAAGGTATGACTACCTAAGCGAGTTAGCTTTCTGGTTAGAATTCCATAATAACTTCCAATAAGATAGATTTCAGAATACAATTGTGATAAAAAAAAAAGGTTATCGGCGGAAAGTATTTTAGTCATTTTGTTCTCATTTTTAGAAGAACAAATGTCATGGTTACATTTTGTGTTGCAAATTTTGTCTCAATTACCTTGGTCTGTAGGTTGATTTTAATTGTTTGGATCACTACAATTTTCATTTTATGTGCAGCAATTATTGACATTGAAACTTTTCAGTACGAGTTTGAAAAATCAATTGCCTCTTAATTTAATTTTCAGTAAATCGTGAAATCCTTGTAGATGCACTGGAGAGAGCTTACCATCAGAAGTATGCGCAAATTAAACCTGTCCCTTTTGAACCTGTCAGCTTATTTGTTAGTAACGTATACATAGAAGGTGCAATTAAAGTATTAGATCGAAGCAAAGGAGAAAAAGATCCTTGTAGATGGACTGCCATCCAATCCCGACATGACTTGTTCAATCCACTTAAGGACCCGGGTGGTACCCGGATACTCATTGATGGTGAGCCTGGGTATGGTAAATCAACTTTGCTAAGGCAGTATGCCTATGACTTTTTCAATCAGTCACCTGCATTGCATGAGAAAAAACTAAGGATTTTCGTCCTTCTACCTCTTAAAGAGCTATGCAATGTCAAATGTATCTATCAGGCCATTAGATTACAACTTCCAGTCGACAATCCATTGACAACGGATGCCATTAAGGATGTGATTAAGGACAATGAGAGCGCCCTCTTGATTGGCTTTGACGGTTTTGATGAATATTCAGATAGGGGTTCTCCTCAATCTTTTGTGGCTCAGATCATGAACAACAAATTGCTTGACAAATGCACTGCAATATGCTCTACGAGAAAGGGCTATAGTCCTCATCTTCCGAGCCTCACAATGAAGCATTTTAGATTATCTGGATTTAATAACGATATGCAGAAGGCCTACATTAAGAACGCTTTTGGTTCTACAGAAAATGCTGGCGTACTTAAATACCAAATCTTGAGGCAATTGCAGCAAAATTCAGCAATTGATGCCATTTGTAAAGTACCTTTGTTTTTTGTGGTATTTGCTCACATTCGTGGGAATGAAGAAATAACGGAGAACTTGGATACCGTCACTGGTTTCTTTGCTGAAATGATGAGAACATTGCTCAGTCATCAAAGAAACAAAGATGCACCCGACCCACGTATTGACAGTTCAGTGGAACGGCTGCTGCGACAACTAGCTGAACTTGCTTTCAATGGACTTTGCAGTCAAAACCAAAAGCTTCTTTGGGAAGCGTCTGAACTTAACAAACTAATTGATAAGGCTACACTTGAGATGTACACTAATTCTGGTATCTTGTTGCGAGAAGAGATGCCATATATTGCCAAAACCCCAGGAGCCAACGAGAGTTTCTGGGAAATATCAAAAACACACTTCAGGTTTTTTCACAAGATTTTTCAAGAGTATTTTGCAGCTTTCCACATTTCAGGATTAGCCAAGAAAGAAGACACAGAACACCTTGCAAAAAAGGCATTAGTGAACCTGAATCACATTGAACTCCAATATGTTTACCGATTCGCATGTGGACTGAACAAAGCTACAGCGAAGATAATCCTTGATCTTTTTACTAAAAACTCCAAGGCTTCACGTATATTTGCAACACTCTGCCTACTGGAAACAGACAGTGAAGACAAGTACAATGAGGTCAGGAAGTATTGCTGTAGTGGGCTTGTGGTCAACCACTATGATAGTAAATCCCTACAAACATCAACAATACAGCTTCTTCAAATAGCATCACACCAGAAGGTAAGATATTTCTGATTAAGTGTTTTAAATGTTTGGACCAGTTCAGATAATTTTGATCATCAAATATTCATGGCCTTGGCTCATTATTGTTTGTCTAAACGATTAAATAATTAATTTTCCTACATTAGTATCAAGTGATTTCATAAATTTCCAAAAGAAACCTACTACAGTATTTTTAGTTCCAGGTCTACATAAAGCCAAAGCAAGAAACTTCCTCGTCTACATTTCAGCAGTGGCTTAAACTTGAAATCAATTCAGCAGTGGTTGAAAGTTGAAATCATTTCAGCAGTGGTTTAAACTTAAATTCATTTCAGCAGTGGTTTAAACTTGAGAACATTTCAGCTGAGCAGTGGTTTAAACTTGAAATTATTTCAGAAGTGGTTTAAACTTGAAATCATTTCAGCAGTGGTTTAAACTTGAATCATTTCAGCAGTGGTTTAAACTTGAAATCATTTCAGCAGTGGTTTAAACTTGATATCATTTCTGCAGTGGTTTAAACTTGAAATCATTTCTGCAGTAGTTTAAACTTGAAATCATTTCTGCATTGTTATATTTTATTCGCAGATGGAACGTGGGTGGCAACTACTGCCCTGGTTTTTCACAACTCGCAAGTAAAGTCTGTTACTTTAGAATTTGAGCTATCCAATGGTGTGTGATTTATGTTACACTGTTTGGTTTTAGCAATAATGACACCTCACTGCAAACTAGTTTCTGAAAGTGTCCAAAATGAAACACTGCCAGCTCAATGAACTAGTAGCTCTACTTTAAGCCATTTTTTTTCAGATTCCATTACCGTCCCTGGAGTTATCGTGTTGTGTTAAATCAGTAAACTTGGAACAGGAGACGCTTCACCTTTTTTCTGGTCTTGTGATTTCAAAGCTGGAAACAGTGGAAGAACTGACACTGACCTTTACAAATTGTGTTAACATGGCAGCTAGTCTTTTGGGTTTATTTTCAAGGATGCCAGTGCTGAAAGCTGTTCGGTATGATATTTTAATGTCATTCCCTGTGGCATATTCCTACCCAGGAGAAGTATGTTACCGGTTTCATAAGACACTTTGGCTATATTATATATCAAATCATAATACTTTGCAAATTGAGTGTTCAGTGATTTAAGAACTAGTAATTCTATCATCTTGTGTCTGCCAGTCAGCCTATAACCTGTATTAAAATAGGTGAATGTAATGCTTTGTTGCAGCCTATTCTAAAATCCCATTGAACTGCTTTTCAAATAATAGCCATACTGTGTATCCTTGTTACATCATTCCATAGGTCTCAGGTGAAATGAAATTGAAAGGTGTGCAATAACGTTTTTGTACTTCCACAAGTGCATTTTGTGAACCCTCACCCCACTCCCCACCCCCCCCCCTCCACCCCAAAACACAAATTACTATAAAGTTTAGCATTAAAACCTAAAAAGAAAAAATTGAACATTTATGAAATCTTAATATCTTATTGCACTAGCTAATTTAAAGGACATTTATAGCACTTGACATGCAACATGAGCATATAACAATTTCCAGCAGTGGTTTGGTATAGTAAAGAGGGTACTCTTCATTAATACGTTTCTCTATTTTACTTATTTTACTAATGGTTGTGTTTTTCCGATAGGTTTAAACACTCTAAACTTCCTAGGAGTTTTGATGATCGTTTTGTTCTTAGTGACTTAGAGTCTAATAAGTGCGAAGGTAAGCATATCCTTGGTTTTTCCTTTAATAAAACTATTGAGAGAAAGAGTTTTGTAATGACAACAATGCTAATATTAACTCTTACATATTTAAACAATGAACAAATATTTGCAAAAAAGAAAAAAAACAAAATATATCGGAGAATTGAATATTTGGTGACTCAAAACCTTCATTTACTCATTCTGTACGGAAAAGGACCAACACAAATATGCGTCCTCTATCCCTCTTCAAGGGGTAGTGCATAGTAACTGGCATTGAAATGGCAAAACATATATTCCATATAAGTGAGGTGATGAAATGATGAATTTCACCAGTAATTAATTATTATGTAAATTACTTAAAATATTATCATATGTTTTAAGCACTGTTTTCACAGACTGAGAGATTTCAAGTGTACTTTGAACGTCAAATGGATTTATTGTTTTGGTTAGTGGGTGGGGGAGGGGCATTCCTGTTGGTTGTTATGGAAGTTTGCGACACCCCATTGTGAAATTTGTGTATAAGTGGGGCTTGAATTGTGCGATATTGTACCATTTAAAAGGACATATACTTTCAACAACATCCATATCAGTCATAACAGACCAATGAGTAGTGAGGAAGTTCCTCAGGAACAGAGCTCATATCAGGCTCTGATTCCGACATGCTGTCTCAACTATAACTCAAACATGTTGCCGTGACATTTCACCACAGTTGTCTACAGGCAATCCGAGTCTTACTCATCCATCTCACGACCATCTTCAAACACATGCTCCTTCAGACAAACCGTAATTTAATTCGACCCTTCCTACCTGGGCTCCAAACAGCTGTACAAGGACAAGCTAAGCGACTCCCTCTGCCCATTCCTAGGGAAACCATCTGCTGACGTGGTTGACCAGATGACCTTGGCATCTGAGCTTCTAAGACATGGTCAGAGTGGGGTGGTGGGATCCTCAGAAACCTAGAGTTTCAGCGGAGGACAACAATTAAAAAGAGGAAAGAAGGAATGAAATGTCTCAATAGTAACGACAAAAAAGGAATGGGTGGACAGATTGCACGGAAACAACACAAGGAAGCATCCAAACAACTAAAAACCAATTTTAGAATTCCCCCACAGGAAGAAACTATCTCCTTTCTATCGAAACTGTTAAAGTAATAATTAAGTAGGTCAAAAGTATCATAGTCTTTGCGAATGTAATACTCTGGATTTATATAAAAAATACTAAAAATAATCAATCTTTTAGTAATATGTTATATGAAATTTATACAAAATATAGTCTATATAATTTACCAAACTTATGATAAATCACAACAATCCAATTCTCGAGTTATTGTGTATCGGTCTACCTGAACAAATCTATTGCACAGGGTTCCTTAGTACATTGACATTTGTTTCAGCATCCGATTTATTTCAGCACCAGCAGGTTGAGTTGCTCCAATGATGGCATATTTGCTTTTTAAGTTTGTTTTGCAAAATTATGGAATATCCTGTCTTGACTGGTTGAAATCTTCGGCTAGATTCTTACTTTGATATGGCTTCATTCTGTTAAGTAGGCAGTACTAGTTCATCTGACTCCCCATTCGATATCTCCATTTCTCCGAGGGTATTCTCCCGAGTTGCCAAAGCAGTAGTAACAAAACTACACAGCAGTTGGTGCAAATCGATGACTGGTTGGTTTTTTTCGAGAATTACCAAGGTGCTGCGTTAAAATGACCCTTTGACAACCAACAGGGGAAAAGTAGGTTAAGCCAAGTTAACAGGTCAAGTGCCACAGCGCTCTGCTCAATTTTGTCAAAGCGACGGTCTCTTGTTTGCTGGAGAGCATGACAAAACCAGTACTGATTACAGTAAGCTGTCTCTGATGTGTATGACGGTCAGAAGGTATACTCATGGAAGGCATTTAATGTAAATTGCCTGTTAATAGTTGTCAAAACAGTGCAAAGACTTGTACGCTTGAAATATTGTTTTCTTTACAGTTTCTTGGAAAAATTTGTCACTTGAGGGTAAGCTGAATTTGTCTACAGGCCGTTGGGAAGTAAGTGACAGTATATCATTGTTTTAATACCGTTATGTCTATAAGTAAATGTATGGATCTGAGTTGCATCATTGTTAAACCCCTACAGATGAACGGAACTTAAAGACTGCCCTTATTTTGGTTTTGGCATTGCCGTTTCATGAAGTATTTGCAATAAGCACTGAGCTACAATACTGATGAATGCTGACGAGCATAAGATGCTAACAAATTGGGAAACACTATTGTAGAATTAACGTTAGTACATTATGTAATTGAAAGTAGCAAGAATGTAAAAGCATTTGCAAAGATTAGAGTATATGTGTTGTGAATGACAAATTATGCAATGAGTGGACGGAATCTGTAATAATTTTTTCCACAAAAAAAAGGCAGACGAGAAAAAATTGTTTTTGTTACCAAAAAGGGGTTCATCTGTCGTGAACATGTCATTGTTATTTAATATACACATTTCTTGTGCAAGTTCATTGATGTCTTTCGCATCCCCTGAATAACATAACAGAATGCTATTTTTTCCATTTTCACTATGTTATGTAACCATGGTACATGTAGCCATGTGCTCTAGGCTGTCCCATATAATGTACAGTAACTTATCTTTCTATTCTTACAGAATGCAAATGGAGATGAAATGACAGATGAAGACTATGAACGTATGCTGGTGAGTTGTTTATTGTTTCTGAATGGAACATCATATTAGTGGTAATTGTTAGCTTTTTTATAATTCTGTATAATCCATGATCATCATCATCAACGTTAGTTTTTTTCCTTTATGCCTGAATTACATACTTTGGAAACTAACGTGTCTTTAAGTAGTAATCTTAGCGTGGATCTACGTATTAAGTACAGTGTCTGGCACCCAAAGAAAGACTAAATAATTTGCACCTTTTTCTTACATTACATCAATGTTGTCACAAGAATAACAACCAATACTGATTTAGATGTATACATAATATAATGAGTGATGTTTAAGTTTGGTCTTGTTTAATTAATTACTAAATACTGTCAGGGTGAAAGTTGCTGACAGCTTTACACAAAGTAATGTACTCGATAGTATGTACTGAGTAATAAAGAACTATGACAGAATGACTGAGAGTAAAGCATAGCACTGCCTCTCAACTGAACCAAATTTGAGCTTAACTGCGGTATTGAAAAGTTAGTCATTTTGAAATTACTTTAAAATGTTTTACAAACTTGACCTATTCTACAGATCAATTTGAGTATAAACATGACTTCAATGATATAAGCTGGTGGTTAGCTGTCCAAACTATCTACTAATATAAACTTGAATGTGTTGTTGCTTAAACCTTTTCATTGCTTGCCAATTTAAAATGTTTCAATATTCTCAATAGTTTTCTGATGTTGGAATTACAGCAATTGCAAGTGACTTACTGTATGGAGTGAACACATGGTTGTACCATGATACTATTTCTTCCATAGTTAGTAACATACTGCACATCGCCCATACATTCTTGATATTCGTACAACACATACACACAATATGTGGTGTCCTGTTATAATGCCAGTTTTACATATTACTGTTGGTTTTGTCGGTACTTAGCAAGAGTTCCAAAATAAGTAGTTTCAACCTCTGAGTACTTTGCATCGATTGTGAGTACTGAGTTGATGCTAAAAAGTAGTTGAGTACTAATCGTGTACAGGGTATTACAACACTTTCGTGTAGAAGACAATAACATTGTTACTAAATGCAGCAAATAATAATATTATCTCACATTATTTGCATTGCACTCAACCTGTGGTGAACCATTAAAAACCTTTCAGTTCCTATGTTCTCTTGACTTTTAGTGCGAGCCATTCTCACTGAACTTTGAAGAGCTGAAGAGAAAACTTGCAGAGAAATTACCCCAGAACAGTTGTGCCAAAATTGGAAGACACTTTTCACTGCATGAAGATCAAGTAGCTGAAATAAGCGGTCACAAGACATCAACATCGGATCTCCTAGATGTCCTTGAAGAGAGAGGATATATACATGCGGCAAATATCAGTCGCTTAGTCAAGTCACTTCGTGATTTGGAGATAACAGGCAGTGTTTTGGAAATTGCAGAGTCTTACCAAAAGTCCATAGGTATGTAGTACGGATTATGTTGAGTTTAACATTTTTGAGTTGTTAGTACTTTCAGGTATGTTCTTGCCACAAATATTCTGTTTGCTTTACATTCCTATTAGAACTTTCTAATCTGATTGACAATGCATGTCCATTTAGCACACAGTGATTCTTACCATATTTCTACTACTCAAATTCCTTAGCTATCATTATTAAAATGAAACTCTTTTTCACCACTTTCACACGATTTGGAAGAACACCATTGAATGTACGCCTTTATTAACCTTCACTAATTTTTCCACCTTCCCCCCTTATTGCTTATAGAAGACTATCATATCCTAGAGACCTAAGGCATTTTTATGGTTCTGGTTTACACATATTAGAGCAGAATCTATGATCTTGCTCAATGGCATATTTGTCTGACATATCTCTATTGTAATGATTTCTAAAAATTGTTCTTGTTCAGGCACCGAAACAACATATGATCAATTCCTAGCCAGTTTGGGTTCACATCTGACATTGTCATGTCCAGAAAAAATGTGCGATCATTTTGAATTTTCTGTTGTGGAAAAAAAAGAAATCGTTGAAAGTGACACTCCAGGAATTGCTTTCCTCATGACCCTTAATAAGAGGGGTTCGATAAATACAACTACTGTCTGGAAACTAGTTGAGCCTCTGACAAAATATAAACTAGTTCAAGCAGTTGCCAAAGTGAAGGAATATCAGTCAATGGTTGACAGAAGTGGAGAGAAGAAGACAACAGTTCCTACATTGAAAGGTATAGTAGCGATGAATGAATATCTGATTAGTGCAGAGTACATTAATGCGTAAACAAAAAGTATTATACCTACCTTTGTTACTAATGTTTGTGCTGGCACAATTTAGAGCAAAAGATACAAAAATCAGATATTTTGGCATTTTAAAGTTGACCAAACTCCACAAAACAAGATTGAAATATCCTAATTTCCCTTTTTATGGGCTTGGCTCTATAGGTTTCTATATTAAGAGGGTAGTGGGATGTTCAATTGCTGAGAAAAGGGACGTAAAAAATCATTGAATGCCAAAATGCCACTTGGCGGGAAAGTTGTGAATTTTAATCATGCAAGGAGGTTTGTAGTTTTTGAGAGGGTAGAGCAACAGCAATCCGTGAGTTGACACGGAATGACCCATAATTGTAACAAAGAGGATGACTTTTCTCTAACTATATTTACTGCTTTATTTTAGTCCCGCTATCAATGTATAATAAACACTACTCTTTCAGATAAACAGGATATGCTTTCAACATGCATCAAGAGGAAGATCACGAACTTGCTTGAAGTAATGACTCCAACACCTTGGAAAAAGTCATGTCAGTGGAAAAATCAGGAACTTTTCATTCCATTGGAGCTGATTCTTACAAGCTCAAAATCAAAGCCTGACATTTCTAAGAATGATTTGCATTCAAATTTACGTTACGAAGATATATTCACTGATTCTAAACTAAAAAATAAGACTCGAATCATATTAGAAGGTGAAGAAGGTTCTGGAAAGACCATGCTCTCTTCTCAATTTACTTATTTTGGGATGACAGAAGAGGTCGAAGGTGCCCCCATGGTCATCTACTTGCCTTTGAAATTTGTTGAAGACATGGCAATAGAAGAAGCCATTAAAAGATTTTACATTCCAAAAGATATACCCATCAACGAACAAGACATTAAAGCTATGTTAAACAGTGATATGGATACTAAGTACCTAGTCCTGGATGGGTTAGATGAGTACAATTGTACAACCCAGTATTGGAAGTCTTCAGAGGTCATGAAAATAATGAGGAAAGAGAAATATCCATCCTGCATTGTGATACTAACCTCTAGCTCAAATATGACACATGACTTGCCTCAATGTCTAATGTTGAAACTCATGATGTTTGATGCAGAAAAGAGACAATCGTACATCGAAAACATTATTCCTGGAGATATACAAAAGCAGCTTGAATTTACAGAAGCCTTTGAGAGATCTAGTGTTCTTCGTGACCTTTGTAGTACCCCTTTGATCTTTGCGTTCATTGTACATAACATGGCAAGTTTTAATCTAGACCAAATACACATGAAAAGTGTGGGTTCAATCATGGAAGAGATGATAAATATTCTTTTCTCTCAAGCTGGTAGTGAATATAAAGAGAGCAACATTATGAAAGTAGAAGAACATTCAGAAAGGTTGTCAGAGATAGCCTTCAAAGGACTGTGTAGAGGATATCAACAGCTGCAATGGCCCAAAACTTATTTTGATAAAAGTATACCTAACATGAAGCAATGGTTGAATTCAGGCATACTTATCTTAGAAGAACCTCTCAGTGAAGGCAAAGATCATCAAACCATTGAAAGAGATGCAACAGGGAGTGATGCGACGAGGTCTGAAGAGACAATTAATCAGAGTAATAAATTTAAACAGGTGGTAGAGAATGAAACCACTACAAAAATGAAGCCACTAGATTGGAAACATGATCGTTTTGAGGAATCGTTATGTCGTGAGGGAGTGCAACATGTAACGCCAAAGGGAGAAAAAAGCATTTCGACTGTCCTTGAAACAAGAGGACCTCCGGAAGAAATACCCAAGGCTACACGCAGCTCTCCATTTGGAATCAGCTCTTACCCTAAAAGGTCCATGATAATAGCCGATCAATTATATCCTGGGAAGGTGTACTCCCAGGTAAAATTTATCCACAAGATTATCCAAGAATGGTTTGCTGCTAAACATTTATTCATTTTGCTTTCTCAAGCAATGAAAAGGGACACAATTGACAGTGTTCTAACAAAGCATATTCCATTGATAAAACCGGCTGATCTTTATATCATTCGCTTTACAAGCTATCTTTGTCCACGTAGTTGCCCGGCGATTGTTAAAAGTCTCATGGATCGACACAGGTCACCTAATGGTGTGGTGCCAGAATACATATTGAACATTGCCTTTCTTTGTTTTGCTGAGCTTGATGAACAGACAGACAACGCCCACACTATGGAAACCGTAAAGCTGCTAATAACAGAACCTGTGATCATCAGAGGTGAAGATAACAAGCTTCTACAGCAGTCAAAAATTTCTGTCCTGACATATGCACTCAACAAGCAGGTAAGCCAAAATTCTTCTCACAGTTAATTTTGGAAGTCTTCTTTGTGGTAATATAGTTTGGCCAGGTACCAGGAGTGCTTCAGGTTTTAAATTATGAAGTTTGTGGTTGTCGTCATAGATACAGCATCTAGGAGGAGAGATTGAACAACATGTAAGACCTACTTGTTACAAAAGTTCTATTTTCGTTGCATGTAATATTGTAGCAGTATTTGCACATCAGTAGTGGAGAATCCTAGTAAAGGGGAAACACGAGCACACATGACACAAAGAAAAGCCAATAAAGAATGTTAGACAGATAAGATAGCATATAGCTTGCTTTCTTATGTTTTACATGTCTTAACGTCAAACAAGAATATGAAAATATAGGAAATAATTCACAATGTTTCTCTTCTTTACAGATCAAAGTAGGACGTCTTAAATTGATTAACCTTGTAGAGAGTGTTGATTGTGACAAGCTGCTTTTCAACAACGATCTTGAAATAGGGTTACTTCACACACTTAATATCTTGGAAGTAGATTCCTCGCACCCAAGACTATCGAAAAGACTGGAACAAATTGACTATCAGAACCTTATTTCATACATATCCAACTTGGAATCTCTGAAAGAAGCCTAGTAAGTCTGCATAAAGCAAATATTCCTGTATGATCCGAATAATCAGTAATATTGCTAAAAACGATGTTTGGAAGCCATGCGTCATTGCTTAGGTGTATTTATCAATACATTGTCATTACAACAGTGAAGTGAAAATGGCTGTCTACATGTGTGACCAAATTTCACTGTCTTCAATTTCCATATGTTGCAATTTTCCTCAGTTAATTAGTTCCTATGCTGATTTCAAGAAAGGAAGTGTTTGAAAAGATTCAGATTGACAGTGCTCTGGTCCCCTTGCAAATGTTAACAACTAGTGTAACATCTTACAAATGTGTGTTTTCTAATATTGTATAAATCTAGCATATGATATAATAAATTGTGAAGTAAGGGTTATTTAGGCCTCTGTAGTGAAACTGAAGGGTATCACTATCGTCATTCGCCGTGCTTCATATCTCCTTCTTGATATACCCTAACAAATTCCAGCCCTGACCAAGCATCATTTGACAATAATGTTTGTTGCTGGCTGTATGTCCTGCTAAGCCTAACATCCAAGTATGATGTTGCTTATACAGTAATGTTGTTTTAACGTTTACACCAAATGAAAGATTTTTTTTAAACGATTAATCCCTCCCGTTAATTTTAACTCATTTAGTGATATGATGAAATGTGTTCACAGCTTTGACTTCCCTGATGGACCACCGGCAATACATGCATTTAATAAGGCTTCAATAAAATCAAGAAGGATGAAAAGTAAGTATAACATGATAATACAGTTTCTGACATTTTTCCAAGTTTACACTTTTAAATTTTAAAGTGTATATACAGCTGCTGCAATCATTTCATTTTTGCGTATCGCAAAGTCATATAGTCAAACTTTCGTTCTATCGTTTTACAGCAAATATTTTGTACGGAACGAAACACAAGATATCTTTTTTTCGTCGTTAAAGATAACAAAAACAGTATTTATCAACAGGTTTGCCTTTTTAGACCAACATCCTTAAAAGTACTCATTTGAAGGACTTGAAGAAGGTTTTTTTCCTATTTGAAAAAGAATTGTAGACTTCTATATAGACATCATTTTACGCAATTTCCTGCCATATCCTGAGATATTAATGTTCAGAGAACAGGAGTTTTGTGAGCAGTTATCCTAAACCAATTGCAATTTTAATTTGCAAGTAGATGGATCATATATAATGCAATGTCTTATCAACTTGTCCTGGTACAACAAACAAAACAAGAATGCTTATTTATTTCATAACCAATTCAGTCATCCAGTTCCATGATACAGAACTAAGAATACAACTGTATACTAGGTTTTAAAGATTGCATTGATCATGTCGATATATTTTTTCTTAGTTAAATGGGTACTTGGATCATTCTTCCAGACACTGGACTGGGAAACTGCTGAATGGAGCGTAAGATATATATTCTTTTTGTGCTTTCGAATGTTTGAATAGCTACTACTTCTTATGAAAACTGCACACTGTACAAGAAATTAACAAAATTGTTATGAAGTGTGAGGAGCCTTTTTGATTGTGTATGTGACACCTGCTTGTAAAACATGATAAATCAATTTGATAGAATTTCATACTTGGTATGTAGATCCTGCTTGGTATAAAGATGCCAAACAATTGCGAAACAGTAGCTGTAACTCAGAATTATGGAAAAAAGTTTGGATTTTTTCCTATTTGTAATTGTAGTATTTGTTCTTTCTGCAGCTGGTTCACACGGAGATAACAGTAACTATTGTAAATCTCGAAACTTTGTACCACAGTAAAAACTGGATTGTGCTTATAAATATGATACATCGGTATCATGTTCTATTAAGATTACAGCAAGAACTAAAGATGTGTGTAATCCCAACAAATCCCAACAACTGGATTTGTTGGGATTACACATATCCTCAGTTCTTACTGTAAACCTAATAGCACATGATACCGATTTATAGCACGATCCATCTTTTACTTTGGTACACAATTTAAAGATTTACAGTAGTAACTGTGTTCTCTGTGTGTATCGGGTGCTTTCTTATATAAACTAAAACTGTATAACATTTTGGATAAACTTTTTGTTAAAGGTTAGTTTTGCGTGGTAGTTAGAGTTTACTTGTTAATACATAATTACTGGCATTATTCACTGTAATTCTCGCCATTTGCCAATTATGATGTGAAAGATATCTGACACGAGGAAATTTCATATTTTAATACTTATTTATCTCAAATTGAGATATGGTGAAAACTGATGACAATGTTTTGTTTTTTTCCCTACTGTCATACCTCTTGGCAATTCTTATGAAATTTTGTTAAGGTATTTGGCTTTTTCTTGCTGAATTTGGCATGTAATTGATCCTATGAGGACAAAGTTACAGGTTACACAAATTCAACCATCACCATTGGCATATGTGATAGGGGTAACTGTCATGAACAACTTTCCGAAGAAAAATATTATTACAATGGGAGTAATCTGTAGTATTTAGGTTCTGCAGTATTTATGCTTTAACTAAATATGTGTTACATGTTTTCATTTAGGCAAGTGGATTACAAGATCACAAAACTGTCAAAGATGATAGACCTGATCCAAGTAAGTAAACACGCATGCATAAGCCCAGCTACCACAACTCTAGTAAACATCTGTAATGAATATCAGGTGTTTCAGCAAATTATTACTAGCCGCAATTTGTTACTTGCAAATTGTTTTCTTCTCTACAGGATAATAACATCCTTATATTAATTGATATAAATTATCTAGAATATTATAGCCGAATATTTTAAATATCAGTTTAAATATAGAATTGAATTTTTTGGAGCTCTTCACAACAAATCCAAACATTCCTGTCTTCTTAATAATTGGTTAAAAATTGTTTTCCTACTATTTCTCATTTTTAATGTTGGTATACAAGGAAAACATAATGGCAGTACTAGCACGGGAAACCAGACGGATAGAGCAATACAAACTGAGGTAGGTTTTTATCGTTGAAATAAATCGAGGCAATGACAATGCAATCTGTATTAATATTTACAATCACACAAGTTGGGATGTTTAGTGTTCCAGTGAGCATAGATTGATGATAACATGTTATCAAATGGTGATAGACCTGTTGAAACTTCTAGATTTTAAGGACAATGATAATTAATTGGGAGATTGCTTTGGGCATTTATTACCAATTATGTTAAGTTATCTTTTACCTTTCAAGGAAGTATATATACATACACTGATAAATATCATTGATTCTATATTTCTTCTGAAATTTTCTTAATTTATGTTCCAAATGAGTAACTTATGTTAATTTAAGGTAAGGAATCCAATGGCATGCACATTAATTACTTAAATGTATAGTTTTAATACTCCACAATGAAGAGCTTTTGGTGTAGGTTGAAACCATGTTTTCGAGTGTTTGCAATGTAATGTATCTAATTCGTATCGATTGTTTGTAGGATGCCGATGAATGCTGTTTTTTTAAATAATGAGGATCCCAGAGTTGTAAGGAAAATGCTTGGTATATTTTGGGGATTTTGTTACCGGGATCTTTATTATGTTCGCAGGAGGGGCCTTCATTATGGTGCTAACAGAACCGTATATACTGTAATATACTGTTCTTAGTCCTGATGCGCATGATCTATCCTGTTAACAGATCGCCAAAGATTTTGCATAGCTCTGTAAGATATCTCAATCAATGTGGTTGTTGTGGAAATATGTTAATATAGATCTCGTCTTCAATATTATGAGAAGAATCGCATGTACATGTACAAGTCCATTATATTCCATTTTGGCGACTTGGATGAACACAACTTTTTTGACACTTTAAACTTAAACTCAGTTTAACGGACGTGGTTTAAAATACCACAAAGCACCTTTCTGATTCGTTGAGAACCAGACGTGTATAAAGATGTCAAACAGACGGTGGGCAACAATATGTTTGTTAAAAGATGCTAGTTGGGAGTGTTACGAACCATTACGTTAGCTTTAATATGACACACTCTGTGTGAAGGGAATGTGCAGGTACTTTGCCCAGAAGATTTCATGTGAGATTTCTCGAAGCAATTCTCAGTGGTTCCAAAGACTACAGCCTATCAAGTTTCGTGGAACTTGATACGAGCGATATATGACAGAGCCCCTCTGTTAACGTAGGGCGTAGTTAAAGATCCCGATTGGGTCACCTTTCATATGAGGTCAAACTTGAATATTAGTCATATTTAAAATATATCCATATCAATTCATTGCAATTAATGGATATATTGGCATGCCACTTACCCCTTGCAATGTACCATAATATCTTTGCTAGAATGAATGGACACATCCCGCACTAAAGAAATTCACCGAGGTAAGTCTGACATTGAATTATATTTTCAATAATATATCTCCCTTCACTATCCAAATATATTTCTATTTTAATTAACAGGTATGTGTGTGTACTTTAGAATATCTGTAACCTTTTAATGGTACACTTTTATGACAATATAATCAGGTTTATGCTTCAAGTCTTAAGTACGATAACATTAAATTCGCCTTACCGAAGTATGATTATAAAGCCCTGAGTACTAGTATGGAAAGTTGCACTCAAATCCGAGAACTAGCAGTCTCCATTTATTTTTGTGCACTCATAATGCATGCGCTATCAATGAGGAATAATATACTTCGTTAGCCATGGACGAGTCTACCAGAGAAGTAAATTGATAATCTTTGCTAGATATTATGTAAAATTATCAACATTAATGATTATGTTTTTGAAGAAGAAGGTTAGGAGGAATAAGATGGGACAGCAGGACGGGGAGGGGGGGGGGGTACATGGGTACGCTTAACTAACTGATCGAACAAAGCATTTTATTCATTTAATCCAAAAACGACATTAGGGCCACTCCTAGTAATGTAACCCTTTGTTTTGTGTGTGTACTGGGTGGTGTGAGTGGTGAGAGAATCTGATTCCGAGATGTGGAACTTGCAGACAATGCATCTGGAGGGAAGAGTACATTTGAAAGTACCATGCTGGACAGAGGTGGAGTTGTAAGTTAAAGGTGGAACAGCAGCACAAACCAGCAAGTCTTTTTTTATTTGGGCATCCGTGCACAGTGGATTGCGTGTTAGGAATGGCTCTTGAAGATATGTGCAGGATGTGATGATGGTTGCTAATAATTTGGCGAGGATGAGACAGATTGGGATGGAAGGTGCCAACAAGAGAGGAACATTGAGTTCAGTTCTCTTGGGTTTCACTTCCAGTACAGTAGATGTAGCAAAAAAGCTCTTTGAATGACTTGGTCATCTCTCCTAGTTCAGTGTCCCCTGGCAACGAGACTCTTCTACAGTCATGAGCATGCTGTCTGAGCATGAACAGTATGAGCATCTTGTATATACATTTTGAGTTTTCTGTAATATGTTTATAACTGCCTGGAGCGTATTTTCATGACATTTAAAAATAAAATATCCTTATCTGTATGCATACAGGGTAGGTTAGTACATTATAATCGTACACAACACCTACTCCATTTTATAAATGAGTATCGTCTTGTATAGTTAGTACATCATGGTATGTTGTTAGCGACTCATCGTTACCTTGCACTACATCATGGTGCAAATTGACAGTAATCATGAAATTATAATGAAATTCAACGGAAGTTATCTTGTGAATCATTATGAAATCCAATGATATCTTGTGAATCATTATGAAATCCAATGATTTTGCATACTGTTAGCATGGTGTATTTTTAGCAAATCATGTACAATTAGCAAAGTATTGTGTAATTAAGACTATGTACAATGTGCACAGAAGGGCATCAAAACATCCAAGTCTCAGAGAAATGAAACTTAATCAGGTTTTTCATTGATCCTTGACCATGTACAATAAATTGTACTTCATCATTAGTAAGGTTTCCACACATGAAGCTGATCTCTTTCATCTACAGGGAATTTCTGGATATATAACAGAGGAATGGCATGATATTGGTAGAAAACTAGGCCTAACGGAACAAATTCTGAAGGATCTTGATAAAAAGTATGTATATACCAAAGAACGCGTACGTGAAATGTTTTCGATTTGGACTCAAACTAAAGGAAACGAAGCAACATTCCCATCTCTTAAAACAGCGTTAGAAGATGCAGGAAGACAAGATCTAGCGGATACAATTACATGGTAAATCTACTCATCAAATATTATTCACAATTTTAGATGCTGCAAAGAAAAGTGGCATTATTCTAAGGGCAACTCTTAATATATATATATTCTGAAATTGAGCAAAGAGATAACAATTTTGTTTCTGCTTGAAACTGTTCCTTGTGTGTCAGTCGGATGTCAGACCAGTAATTAGGTTAATTATAGACATTCCAGCTTACACTGCTGGGATTCAGGATTGACTTTGCTGTTTGTGAAAGTTTCCACCTTGTAGGCAGTAGTTACTTCCATAGTCCTAGAAAAGATATCATATGCTGTGATGCAGTGCTTCCTGTTTTCATGATGAGGTTGTGTTGTTAGACATGTCTTTTGGGATGGTGGGAAGGGATTGAACAAAGTTAAATCTTCACTTTATGCAGGGTTGTTTGCAACAAACAGGTTACTGTTTTAGTGTTTGGACGAGGTGATGATTGTTTTTCACTTAGAGAGAAGCAAAGAGGATTGTATTTTTGGGAAGGTAGTGAAATCCCAAAGAGAAGTAGTAGTTGTATAACAGAAAGCATTTTATTATTATTGTTGCGATCACTGGGATTGTTCTTATGATTCCTTACTCTGTCAACTAATTAATAACCCTGTCAGCATTAGTCTACTAACCTGTATACTAGCCACGAGATAATTTCATTGATGGGTGGCTTTGTAATGTATTATTTATTGCTAACCATTTGTTTTACTTTTGTTTCTCTTCCGCAGGCTGTGAAGCTGCACGACGCCGAGAGCAGCCACATGACAGTCAACATTCCGTTTCTGATGGTTTAACGGAAGGTCTAACGGGAGCGGTAGTTGACTACCAAAATCACTCGCTACTTGGTTGTGTTAGAGTAAAGAACTCCGAAATTGCATTGCTTATGTTTTTATGTTTCTTGTTAGTCCGTGTGGGGAGACTTCCGGAGGCCCCTTTTACCCTGACACCGGGTGTTCTCCAGTTGCCTGAGTACCCCGCCACCGCTCGGCCTGAGTTTGGACTTCTCACTTTGGGGCGCTACATTATCTTCGCCTTACCCTAGGTTCACCTTACAATCTCTCAGCCAGAAGCACTAAATCACACTTCCCAGAAATATTACTAACAGCTTCTATTTACAATCCATCAACATAATTATATACTTTTCCAACTTCTAACGCCCAGTATATCATTTACGCTTTGACCTCTACGGTAACTCATTACACAAACGAAATGTAAGACTGTAAGCTCTTACTTAGTGTATTTTCTTTGAGGGGTTTTCTTTCCCCCTGGTTTTAGTATTGTACTGTATATAAATTAGTTTACTGTGTAGAGCTCACTATACAGAGGGGCTATGCTTGTGTACAGTGTGTGTAGATGTATGTTGTCTTGTGGTAGCAAAAGGGTGCTACCTCTCCTTGGTTGCCATGCAACTATCTTGTTCTTACTGGAATTAAGCCCCCACAGGAAGTTGGGTCTGGGTGTTATATAATTTTAGGAACAAAGGAGTTTGGTCAGGAGTAGGCAGTCATTGATATGTACCAGAGCAAGGCAGTTGAAAAGAGATAGAAATTGAGGTACTGTATAGAGAAAGGAGACTTATTAATCATTTGGATAGTTTGTTTTATTGTAAATCCTCTTAGTGGAAAGTCTAGAGAAAGGAGACTTATTAATCATTTGGATATTTTGTTTTATTGTAAATCTTCTTTGTGGAAAATTCTGTAATCATGCTTTATTTTATCTGGATGTCTGGGACACTATTTTTGTTACCTTCGTTATTTTATCTGGCTGTCCGGAACACTATTTTTGTTACTTTCACCGTTTTATCCAGCTGTCTGAGACACAATTTTTGTTATAAAGGATACTCTGTGACACGCTATGCTGGAACACTATTTCCCTTTTATATTATATTTTGACGATTGGAGGACTCCATATATACTGATGTCGTGGAAGATCAGATGTTAACCCATTGATGACACCAGCGGGCCAGCCAACCAGAATCAGCATTTAAATTAAGCATACTGTAATTACATTAACTATTGGGGTGTGCACCTGACAACTGTAAGTCATTTTATTTAATTCTTATTCTGGGCCCAGATCAACTGTACATTGTTTGATATTTGTAATTATGATTTGCTTTATTCCAATTGCATTGAGTTTTCCCTTTTTTTGTTGTTGTATGTGTCTTGCTCTGTGTTAAGTCTTCGCACTAGACTCAGAGTTCCTGATCAAGATCAAATATTTATTTTCAGTGACTAAACCCCTACACTTACACCAATCTGTACATTGAATATCTCTACACAGATCTCTATCAAGAAAGTAACCTTCAGTATGATGGCATTTCCAATGATGTCATAATATGGTCATTCATGAGTGGTAGCTTAAGTCTGTTTAAAGAGCAAGGTAAATAAGTGAACTGAGTAAATTCCTGTCCAATCCCCTGTAATCTATTATCATTGAGTCCATTGTCAAAGAGTATATGAGCACGGCTCAATCAAGCTTGTTACCCCCCCCCCCCCGCGACCCCGACACACTCGTCGTTTTTGGCAGATGAAGATCTATTATACCATGTTAAGTTTATGTAATTGTTCATGTCCTTATTTCTTGTTGACATACCGATGTGACAGTTGTGTTGTGTGTAAACGCTATGAAGTTCAAATGTAATAATATGCCAGTTTTGTAGAGAGCTGGCGTCTTAACTGATAATTAATCATACAGAAAAAAGTTCGTAGGTAATTAACACAATTGATGTGTACAGATCTCTCACACCCGCTTCTAACAGAGGAGTCTATGTTTTTCCTTCATCTACCTGTGTCTGAATTTGGAATTCTATCCCTATATGCAAGTTATCTTAAATTTCCGATCATAGTTTATGTAACTGCATGAATAAATTTTTCTGCTTGAAAATGCTTGTTCACTTAACAGTTTAATATGTATTATTTTATTCTACCTAGTTCATTAAATAAAATATGATATATTTCATGTCAGTTACAGTTCTTTTGAAATTTGAAATTTAAAGCGGCACAGTAGAAACATGTTTATTAATACAGAAATGGTACATAAACATTATTTAGGAACATATGTTGCAAACCTATGTGAAATAAATACCTCTTGATAGAAGAACTCAATACTTGTGAACTCGTGTTGAAGGTTTTCTTATTAAAAGGCATATCAAATTAAACACAAACACGTTTGTTACCTTTAAAACGATTATGATTATATAATGTGGGAATTTCTTCATGATTAGCATATTAATAAAGAAATCGTGTGGTGTATAGAGATCTTTTTCCATTAAAAAGTTCTTACTAAGAAAATCTGCTTAAATTACAAGAAATGAAACATTGTCAGAAGAAAAAAAAACTAAAAACCAACAGCCACCTTTGCTACAATGCAAGAACGTGCCATACATTCTAGTTTGAATGGATCCCTCATACACTGTGTGTAATTAGTGCAATTGTGGTAATAGAAAATGCAACTTCTGTCCGAATTTATCTTGGTAACTGTCGAGACCTTAACTTATCAAGAGAGGTCATGTGTTACTATTGAACATAATCAGTACTAAATTTTACTCAATGTTACTACGAAAGATATATTTTGCAAACGACATTGTTTCCTCTATTCCATGCCTGTGCTGTTGTATTTTCGGTTAACCAATACATCGTGCTATTGTAAGTTTAGACTATACCTGTAGTCTTCTATGATTTAGTTAACGAATGCTAACTTGTTAACACAACCGTTACGCCATTGCGTGACTCCCAGTTAATTTATAGACAGTGCATGATTCAAACAAGTATCTGCTAGTCCTGTACTCTACTCTGAGCTATCAAATCCCATTTAAAGTCTCTGAATTTCTCTTGATATTCCAGTCTGTCACTTGTTTGTTGATAAGTAGGTAGACAAGTATCTAGCTTTAAGATGTAAAATCAATGCCAAATGAGAGATTATATATGGATTACTGAGATTTGAAATTTGAGGGGGGGGGGGGGGGGGGGACTGAAAATTCTGATATGAAGAGAAAAATCATATATAACCGAATGCGCAGAGCATTGCACATTTTTCTCTTTTTCGTGTTATATAATATGTATATACATTATTTGGTTTGTCGTTTATGAATGTTATATGAAATTTACATGAAAGTAATTAAACAACATTCTCACACAAATGACAATAAGGTATAAATTACACATTATCTTCTAATTGATAACATCTTTATCTACATATCACTTCTGATTACATATCTGAATGACCGACTTGTCATGCAAAAGTAAGTAAATGTCAAATTAAGTCCATGAAAATTATCAGTCTCAGTTGGTACAATAATTATGCGAAAGCTCAATGGATTCCACGAATAAACTAAGAAAATTGGTTAGAAATTATTCATCGTATTTCAGAAAAATATTTTCTATCTTGTCAATGTCCTTGGTACCGTGATTCACGAAAATCCTTTGATTACTAATGGTATTTGTTTTTGGGGTTTCGATGATAATCGTAACCTTTGCATTCATGATGGCGTATGTGTGTGCGTGTATGTATGTATGCGTGTGAATGTGCGTGTGTGTGTGTGTGACGCCTGGCTTGTAAACACGGTATCTCAAGTAGGGAAGCTTGGACCAATCTAATATTTGGTGTATATGAGTACCACATTGAGTAGATGTGCCCTATTTTTTTGGTGCCTGTGAAGGTCACCAAAGGTCAGTTAGAGGCCAAAAACCAAAATATTAAAACAAGCAATAACTCCCATGGACAGGGTCCGACATGGTTGAAATTTTGGGACTAGTTGTGAATGGGGTAAGGGATCATTTCAAAACATAACGGTTATGTGAACCAACTCCCGATTCGATCGGACACCCAGTTCTCAAGTTATGAGGGGCCAAAGGTTGGTTTTGATACCTTTCTAGCAATAACATTATGTGTGTACATTGTAGGCCAAACAAATTTTAGGACAGCGTGCACCTCATCAAGAGAAACATTTTTGATAAAAACCATCAGGTCATCCAAGGTCATTCAAGGTTGATTATGTGCAAAAAACTGCCAGCTTGTGCTAATTTTTGCAGCAACTTCTAGTCACGAAGTCTGACATGGCTGGTATATTAGGACAAGTTGTGAATGAAGTAGGGGCACGTTTACCAAAATAACCGTGACGTGATCCAAGGTCACCAAAGGTCATTTATGGGTCAAAATGGTTTTTTGGGGCAATAACTTGTGAAACTACCACTGACAGGGTCCAACATGCACTTTGCATTCTGGTTAAAACGGCATCCCATATCTTGTCGTTGCACGGTTAACAATAAACAATCTCAATAAATAGTATCGATAGCATACTTACACATCATATTTAAGTGATATGGTCGGTGTGTATCTGTTTATAGTATAACGAGTGGTGGTTGTGGAGTGAGAAAGTGCCCTGATGTTGTGCCCCCCCCACTTTTGGAAGCTTCCTCCACCCCCCCCCCCGGTCTCGGTGAAGGCCACTATTAACATTTCCCCCTAAACTTGTTGAATAGTTACAGTCACTTTACTTGCAAAATGCAACAATTGTAGTGTGATTTTTGTTACCATATTTTAAAATACAAATGATTTACTATACTTGTCATATTCACCTATTTTGTTTTCTTTCGTAAACCCGTCCAAATAAGTCCACGCGAAATGCTAAAGATATTATCTGTTCAACAACAGCACCGACTATTTGTAACACCCGGTAGCTCTTCATGTCGATATAATGCAAATTCGTATAGCGCCATCATTAGTTTTCCTTGCCACTAACCAAACACTTTTTTTGTTTTATGGTGTTGTAAATGACAGAAGAAGAAATCATATGTGAAGTTTGAAAATGTAAGAGAAAATTTTCCAGTATAATGTTCATCAGTAAATTAATATATATATTACCCTTTTTTACTTTCTAATCATTGTCAATTGTTTCCAAGCATTTTACAATTAATTATGTTAATAAAGGTAGTCGTTAACGGTAAAGCTGACTGAACAAATTATAAATTAATTTTGAAAGATCAAAGCAAGTAAAAGAACTGTTGGTGAATAAAACTGATAACTAAGAAAAACCAGCTGAAAATGTTCTACATTCTTATGATAAAATCTTGTTAAATGTTTGTTTTCGAAGACATGTTTTTTTTTTAATTTTTTTTTTATTTAGTGATATTTTTATTTAATGCATCTGGCAACTGTGGATACATGATGTGATCAGGGCAATTGGGCTGAAGGAACGCATTTTAATATTTGTACAACAGTGTTACATTTGGATGGAATTCTGAATACCGAGAACATTAAAAGCTAATCAAACACCCCCTTTATGTACCTGCAGGTATCAAGGTTAAATGAACACGAAAATAATAATATCTTACGTAAACCTTCTTAATAGGATATGCCAGGATGGCATCATAGATCCCCTATTGATCCTCACTTGATGGAGATTGCGGGAAGATTACACTGGTGAAAAAATCTGTTAAATTCCATCAAATTTCATATCTAGATTTTGGGACTTTACACGATACATGGAGATACTTAAATATCCCTTTAAGTAATCAGTGAGTTGTTAGAGGGCTAGCAATTCCTTGCTTTAATACATACCGTTTAGCGTAACCACTTGGCAGTACATTGTGTGTTGGTTCTCATTTTAACAAAATAAACAAATATTTTGAAGACAACAAATATTCACAACACAAGTTAATTATTTTCTATTTCCTTCAAGGTTAAAACCTAAATTTTACCAAACGATAAAAAGCGAGACGAGATCATATTTCAAACTCAGTACCCTGATGGGTTTACTTTGTTTCTGATTCATGACTAAACAAGGCAAGTTTGGCAAAACGTCATTATTCACTAGTTGTAATTAACAGTATACGTAAGGCTATTTTTGGGAACATTTAATTTTTTAGGCTAATTTTTAATTTTCCAAGTAAAGTACTTGATTCAAAGCTGTTGCCTTGCTGAGTGCTATAACAATACACTAACTTATGCAAATTAACACGCTAATTCTTTAAGTAGGTTTTATCAGCTATATAACACCGCAGTATCGCCTGATACTTCCTGATCTACATTAAGGTAACAAAATTGTTCCATTCATTTCCAAGGCTGCTGAATAAGTTCATAATCGAACCAGAAATCTATTCTGGTAAAAAATATAACGGAAGTGATGAAAAGCATTTTCATTAGTATTCTTTTAGCGGTATGAATCTTCATAAGTTTGATCTATTATACGGTGGAGGTTCGATCTTGGCCCTGCAATGAGATCTGGCACTGAACACATCTTTGGAAAAAAAAAGCTTTCCTTCAAATGAGAATGTATAAAGAAAACGTTTAACTTCAGTAAAAAGTGACTTATTTTCTATATAATTCATTGTGACAAATCACCCTGTGACAGGTATCTTTATGAGTTACTCACCGTACAATCTGTTCATCAACAACTACACATCGAATGATACACTTTCAATTTCTTCATTTCCAAACATGTGATCAAATTTGAACGTGAAACACGACGACTCCAGTTTAAAGAAATACTTGTTAACGTCAACATGCCAATGTAGCAGCCGACAATACTCTATTCACATCTATTTATATCTGCCATAGAGCATTGATTCAAGTCAACTCGTAGAAACAAACGGTTGGTTAGCTTCACTTCAAAACATTCGTATACGAGAAAGTATCATCCTGGTTTTATTATTACAGTGTACGCCTGATATCTTGAAGATTATTAGATCGATATCAGTCTTTGGAAGAGAAACCATTGTGGAAAATCTCGAGAAACGTCTCAATCAAAGCAAATCATACATTCTTACTCTTTATTTTTATCATTTTTTCTTTTTGAACTTTTTGAGATTGAATGTTAACGTTACGGCTTGAAAAGGGTTTGTTAATATCTGGCTTTTTGTTTTATTGTTGACAAGTTAATCAGTTTATTGGATTTAAGCAAATTTGAAAACGGAGAGGAATTAATTTGTTCGTGGAAATGGAATGCGTAACCTAAAAATGTGACCTTTTGAGTTCAATTATTTGTGCAAACAGAAAGAACCGATGAAATTTATAATTGTGCAGGTAACATTTGTCAGGTAATGCTATTTGAGATGAGTTCGTGAAGACCAATGAGTCAAACTCTGCCATACACGCAGTGGTGATTGATATATTTTCACTGGACTTTGGAAACACATAAGCAGCCGAGGGAAGATAACATAGTGAAAGGATTATTAAGAATTCCTCGAAGCAAAGAAACACAAGGGAATTGTTTACCTTTTCAACTTTAAAGCGGTTGTAATCTTTATAAATCCTTTAAATCTGATTCCCTTGACAAACCCCACTGACACTTGATAGCGAAGATTTAAGAACGATTCATATAGGTGCTCATGAAATGTAGTGGCATTTGTGAGGAATATGGAAAATGTTTTTACGAGAAATTAGACATTTGATTTCGAGGATTGCTTTCTTATCTTATCCGAAATCATACTTTTAACCTTAACCTTTGTTTTTTGTGGAATCTTTTGCACCTTTTTTTCCTCGTAATCTGGAGTCCTGCATATATCTGTTGGAATAAGAGAGAGGAACTCTTTTTACTGCAGGGTAAGTTGACTAGATGTTCCCTAACGTGTTAGTCAGTATTTACAAATGTGGGACACACATTTTGTTTTGTTTTATGTATAGTTAATAGAAGATGATTTAAATACTTAAATTGTCTAGGATTCATTTATTAAGTACAAAGACATCATTACTTCTGAGGAGTATAAACTTTCGGTTCTGTTCAATATATCGATATTATTGTTCAACATAGGCAAACTCATCAAATATGAAGACAGTATATCATCATTGACAGTAGTAATAACAGTTATTCTTGAGATGATTCGGTGTTGTAATTTTGGCATATTTTTCCATCGAATTCAGACCTTTTTTTGGAGGTTTGTGTAACAGATAATTCAGTCGTATTTATATGTGATCAAGGAAGAGTATAAGGTAGTGAGAGGTGGAGAGAGAAAGAGAGAGAGAGAGAGGGGGGGG
>KN882533.1:146536-157320 GCA_000934455.1 Apostichopus parvimensis
TGAAGTGCTTCGCTGGATTGGCGAAGTTAGCCGCAGGTAATTTTTAAGACACGTCATCTCCATATAACCCAAACAAGAGAATGGATACTTTACTAAGTACTCGAGGATGTCACTAGCCTTTGATCGACATTTTCTCCGTGTGAAGCTCTTTCTGTAAATAAGCCCACCATATAGCTTTACTTGTACTCAACTACCCTTTGAATGAAATGTGAGAACTTATTGAGCGTGTATGTGCAATGATCCTACTTTCGGTAGAACCTTGTCCCACTTATAAAGCATCATTTTGTATATGTATATAGAAGTAAGGGACTTTATACGCCATCAAGGGATTCTATAGCGCGTGCACATATGTTCTTGTCATTACCATGTAATTCTAGAATTTCCTACATCTTATCGCATTTTTGTTCCCTCTTTTAAAAAAATTTTTTTGACCTGAATTAATTATTCCAACATAAAATATTCAATGAGCTTTAAGTGTTAAGAAGGAGGGGATAAAAATAAAAGTCGTCAAGGAGTAACAGGATATAGATTTTTTTCTTCTGATTTAAGCGTTTATAGTTCTCTTATATCTTAAATCTTATCTTATACTCCAGATTAAGAATTATCAAGAACTGCATTTTGCGGTTTAACTTTAAAAGATGCAAATTTACTGTGTTCAATGTGTCATTATTTTGAATGATCAAACTCAACCCTTACAAATGAAATGTAGTGTGTATTTTGAAAGCATTTCATGTGTTATTACTTTATTTCGGCTCGAACAGACAGTTGACATATGCGTCCTAGTTTTTAGTTTTCTTTGGGATCGAGAATTCACATCGTTTTTGTACTTTTTACTTTGAGATAATTTTTGGTTTCGATGATAATGGTAACCTTTGTAGTCATGCAGGCCGATGAGTATGTGTGTACGTGTGCACTTGTTTTGTATTCTGACCGAGGACTTGAACAATAGAATTCCAGGTCCTCGGATGTGATTTCTAAAGAATCACAACGTCCTCGAAAGAATTCTATTGTTATGGGGCATTGTTAGGGTTAGGGTACGTGGATTTAAACAATGGAAAAAACAATGGGGTCCTCTGTCTGAATGTAAAACACACCTGTGAGTGTGTGTGAGAGAGAGAGAGAGAGAAATATGACAATATATATATATGTTTATGCAAACTGAAGTATTTCAACTCTTCGACTGTTAATCGATTATTTCCAAGGACTTCTGACTTGTCAATATATATACTGAACTGATCTACATTATTACACGGGTGATTACAGAATCACATAGTGTCGAGAACTTGAATTTTAAAAAAACATCTCCACTACTCTTCCCACGTAAAGTTACATTGGTATTTCATCTTCGAATAAATACAATGTCCAAAAAGTATATAAATAACCTAGTCATTATAGACAAGCTACGTACCATAGTCCGTTTCAAAAACACTCTTTTCCCCCCTTTTTTATTTAAAAACACCAATTTCCCGTTCTGGACGTTTTCTGTTATCCAGAAAGTTTATATTAAAATGACTTTTAGGAAAGACAGTTACCAAAGGTTTCCTTTTATATTTTACACTTCATTATTTTACTCTTTCAGTTTGGAAAGTCCATCTCTCTCTCCATCCACATCTCTCTCTCTCTCTCACACCATCCTTTGTTTCTTTTAGAGTAAAATTTGACAGGTTAATATTCTAGAACACCCTAAACATCTTAGAAAGGCACGATCTCTCTTCTTTGTGTGTGTGTATGTGTGTGTATTTAGCAACCTAAATTTCTAGTTGTGACTAATTGCATCTTGAGATGAGAAAATTATAAGATAATTGTTGTACAGTGTTTATGTTTGATGGTTCAATTAAAGATCGTGGCACGTTTTTGCCTGGTCATAAACAGAATGCATGTCATAGGCTAGAACCAAACTTGAAGAAACTCTTTGGATACAAAAGCCAAAGTGATGCTAACTCGTGCATCATATAGAGGGCTCGATAAAGCGCTGTGTAGACGGGGGTAGGGGAGGTTGGGGGTGGGCACAAGGCACCGATAAGATGGTTGACATTCTCAAATGCTAGCGAAACTCTTGAAAAATATCATCAAGACAGTGATCCCAAGGAGACCAAGCAAGACTGGTCAGTTATAAAAACTCCCTTTTAGCTTACATCTCTTTAATTCGGTTCGCCAGGCAAATGCCCTATAATTACATCACTGCCACATATTTCTCGGTAAAGTTTTTATCCGCTGATTCTTAACTGCGATAGATTTAAATTTTTCCCTGCATGGGTAAAAGGACCTTCCAGTACCCTTTTTCAGGACCTTTCAGTATATTCGAAAGATTGATATTTATAAATTCACAAACATTCGACGATAGATTATACATTCATGCGTGTATCTGTCTTGCATTGGCGAACATCTGCCGTTTGTAAATGGCCACGACCTTCAAAGTGAAAGGTATCTTCGCTTCGCTATGTCAGTCAGACATGCTAATATATATGGCTGTATTGATTACCTAGATAAATTGCTACATTACTAAACGGATTAGTTTCTCCCTGGTTTTGGATTTTTGGGGGATTTTGGGGGGTTTTGACGAATGTGTAAATTGAAATTTATTTAAACAATAAGTATAAAGAACTTGGAAGTATGATTTGATATTATTTATAGAATTTTGAATGTGTGTTGGCAATGATTGGGGGTGCTTGACGCATTTTCTTGATAATGTAACCCAAATAGTGTCGTGAGAATACGGTAATTGTCAAATATATGTTTCATGGAATCTACATATGTCTTACTTTGTTTGTGACGTCATATGACATGAATGCTTTCAATCATTAACATAATCATTATAAGCATGAATGTTAAATCGATTTATTTGTTGTTCGGGTGTTTAGTACCACTCTTCATTTAAAAATATCTATTTCAGCTTTGCTTCTCGAATATGACTAAAAATAGGAAACACACACTCACACACACAGTCGTTACGTCACCCAAGAAAAATTCAAGAAAATCATTGTTTATATGACTATAAGATATACTTCCGTTGTTCCACAACAGCATACTAAATTTCCCGTTCGTATATATATATATATATATATATTATTTCTAAATTCTCTCTTATAGATAAAGTGTTACAGAGATTACACGTTTGAACAAACACCACACATTTTCAAAATAGTCCCCGCATACCAGCACTATATATTAGTTTTATCAGAAGAGAATTTCTTAGGGTTTTTCTGCTCAAGGCAACAAAAAAAAAACTAGAAATCGATAAGTTGAAATTAAGTACAGTCTGGCCGTTTTAAAAAGACAGAAAAGAATTTACGTCAAAGGGAGGTGACCTTGTTGGGAATTACTGGCAAGTTATCTGAACGTTGACAAAATATATAGGGAACGGTTCACGGGCAAAAAATTGTCTCTTATTATTTGCCGCAAAACACTGTGGTTCGGACAATCTTCATGATTTCAGTCTTCGTGGTGAGAGGCTATACTTTATTACTATATACTGAATTGTATAGAATCTCCGGCTGGCAAGAACCTTTGGCGATCAATGCAACCTGTATATCAGTAACGCTGTTAATTATGTTTTCACCTTTAACCAATCGTGTCAAAATTTGGCAAGCGTATATGTGAAAGAAAGTGCTTAGACCTCCCCCAGTATATCATCAGTCGTTTAGTTAGAAGCTCGACAGGTGATGCACACAAATCATTGATATGTTAAGGCAATACATATAGGCTATAGCAAATTGTAAGAACATAAAAAGTTGAGATATGATGAATATGAACCCTTGTCGGGATATAGATATGGAGTGATAAATGGGATGGAATTAGGGCATGTGCAAAGAAAAGCGTGTATGAACAAATTGTATTTGAGACAGATGAGTTATTTTTGTCTTGAGGAGAGTTTAAAGGAGGAAGTGAAACTACGTTAACGCTAACTTGCCAAATAAATTTGGAAATATTCTTTTATTATAAGTATACGGGACGATGTCAATCTTAATAAAAATATGAGTGAAGGTAAGTCATTTTTTTTTGTCTCTCGTGTCTTCACAATTGCAAACAGAATGCCTGATTTGTGAGTATCATGTTTATACTTAACGCTATGGGGAGGGGAGGGGGCAGTTGTTATTATCGCAATACTGGGGAGAAGGAGGGGGCAGCTGTTATTATTGCAATACTATCATGTTATTACTCTATTGTTTCTTAATTAACAAGGGAGAGAGAGAATGGAGAATACCTTAAAACAAAATATGTATTATGCTCCATATATGTATGTCGCACAAGATATAACTCGCGGCGCAATGTTCATTATAATTATTGCGAGAAGCATTAATGTTAATATATATGTAACTGAATAATTTTAGGTTATTCGTTATCAAATAAAAATTCATGTGTGACGTCATCAGTCAGGGTTTTTCGTTGTTGTATTTAATCTATTATGTGTTATGATGTTTTCAATTTTCAATTTAATGTAAGCTTCAAAGCCTCCCAACGTCCTCACCCTCATTATTGACAAAATCAATGTAAATTACAGAGCTTGTAAAGTTGGAGCTTTAAGACTGAAATATGCAAAAATAAGTAAAATCGAAAAAAATTACTTGTATCATGATCTTACAGTAGTCAATGAAACTTATAGCAGCTGGAAATATCAAATTTGTATCGTCTCATTAACTCAATGGCTTGGTTATATCAGGTGAACCAACAAAGTTATCGATCACTTGAACTAATAATATTTGTTTTCCATTTTGAAAGTTTGAAATTACATCTTCAGTTCTAAAACTCGAGTCATGCCAAATGGCCAGCAGTTTGTACTCTTCTTAGGTCCGTGTAAATGTTCGAAGGAATATTCTAAGATAATCAGTTTAGGGGGGGGGGGGACTATCCCCCCCCCCTCAACGTAAAAAGGGAAAGAAAGTCACAAGTTGAAATTAAATGTTGATTCCAGCAATCTATCAATAGATAGACAGAGTTTCTGAAATAAATTGAAAAAAATGACAGATTCAGATCTGAAATCGTAAAAAAATACGACAAATATTGGTAAATTTTGCATATTACAACATTAGGTTATTGGTTCGAAGGCAGGTGCTATATACCATGACATGGTGTTTATTTACATCATCATCGTATTGTTTTACATCGTCAAAGTATAAGCTTTAGATCATCATCATTGTAACTCTTTACATCATCATTGTATACTTGTATATCATCACTGTATATTTCTACATCATCATCGTATATTTTTTACCCTTCTGGCTTTCCATAATGTATTTCTTTACATCATCATTGTATACTATTATATCATCACCGTATGTTCTTTACATCATCATCGTATATTGTTGACCCTTTTGGCTTTCCATAGTTTATTTCATTCTTTGCATGCGTAATATATTTTCTAAGGTACTCAGCATTTGCTCGAAAAGTGAATGAAACTAGATCAATTATGCGCTTTGCCGAAAAATAACATTTACAGATTTGATTTGATTTATTTGTTTTCTCACAAAAATACAAAGTGAGGGGAAGTCCTCTGAAAACCTATACATGGTTTAACAATGCAGAGGACTGCCTTGGAAAAGAAAACAGGTGTTTACAATTAGAAGTATTTACATATTAATTACGTGTCATCTGTAAACACGTGATATACATTTAAGCATGATGTAAACATGATAACATGATAAATTGAATTATAGCAAATGCGTAATAATAATAATAATATAATCAATAAGATTCAATATAAGATTTGGTTAAATTACGTCTAAAGACCTTAGCAGATGGGCTTGATTTGATTTGATCAGATATTGTTCCAGGTTTTACTTGCTCTGCGCTTGATGGAAAGTCCACCTATTGTCCTATAATACCTTTTGTAATAGAAATTGTTTGCTGAGCGCGTTTGGTAGCTATAAAGATAAGTATTTGGCCTTAAGTAGTAATGAAAGGCATTGGGTAAAAGCCCATTCGCAGCCTTGTAGGCAAACGTGGTATATTTAAGGTCTGCCACATCTTTAAATTTTAGAAGTCCAGAATTCTTAAACAGCGGATTGGTGTGGTCACGTGGTTTAGCCTGCAAAATGTGACGAATAGCTTTTTTTCTGCAGAATAGTTAAGGGATTGAGATTACTTTCCTGTGTACCAGACCATATAACTGAACAATAATTAAGATGAGGTAGAACTAAAGTCTGATACAGTATTTTCAGTATGTGTTTTGGCAGAAAGTGTTTTAATTTGGATAACATACCAGAGTTTCTGGCCATTTTTTTGCAAACGAATGAAACGTGATCACACCATGTAAGTCTACTGTCAATTCAAACACCCTGAAATTTTCTTTGAGAATATGTCCTCCCATATAAAAACATCTTTATTCCAGTTAAAATTTCGTGAGATGTTAAAAGCTATATTACTTTTAGACTTACACACCTTAGATTTAGATTAGACTTACACACCCACCCTGCCCCCGCCCACCCCTCCCCACCCACAAACACGTAAACACGCACGCCTCCTCCCGTTATCCTACAACATGTTATTACCCTTTGTTCAATTGGAATATCAGTTTGAAAGAATTTGAAACAACGTTTTGAAACACACGTTGGAGAGATATTTTACTGTAAATGCCAATGTGGTCTTTTAACCGTGGAATGCATTATTTGTTCATGAACTCTACATAGCTGCACACGACGGTACCTTTGCCTTCCATATCTACTATATTTAGAAGAATTGAGTTAATTTGCAATAATCAAAATGTAGGACATTCCATCCACTCATGTTATCTTCCATTTGGTTTCATGACTAAAATATGATAAATCCTTCTTGCAATGGTAGAATTAAAGTTACATGTTAAAACAAAATACCGGAGGGGGAAAATATAACGGGTCTGCCATGTGATGTCTTTAATTAAAACACCTGTGTCGGTGCTAAAATGGAAACCGGAGTCTTCCCCCCATTCACAATGCACTTGACAGGCGTGATAAAAATAATAAGCAGAATGTGACGTCACAACGTCGCTATGTATTTCGTAATAAACTTGCCCTAAAGGTTTTGGAAACTAGAGAGTGCAAACAGACAGCTGACACCTAGGGTAAATCGCAGGGGTTATGCATTTTAACATTTCGTGTGACTTAATGTCTAAATGTGTTTCTGGATACTTTAGTCAGAATCATGAAATCAGTATTTTTTGGGTTGTTTCTTGGTTAGCTTTAGTGATAAAAGCAAGTACGCGTCAAGTTATTAAGGTATCCGTTCATACGGGATATATCATTATATCCATAGAAGATATCGTTAAAAAACTATAGTGAACGTCGATATGACGAATATTGTTAGACATGTCAAAAAGGTCATACATATATTTTACTGCTGCCGTCGCCACTTTATTGAGGGCTATATGTTAAGTACTCACCTTCGTATATATTTCAAAAAAATTATATTTATTTTTATATATTTTATTTTAGCCTCTGAAGAAGATCCTGCTATGATCTAAACGTCAAACCAACTTACTGATACACTTTGTATATTTTCTCAGATATGAGACGTCAGAAGTTTGTCTGTCAAATTGGCTGGATTACTTAGTCTACCATACAAAATCAGTAGATCAATTCTCGACCAAGTTATACAAAACGTTATCGAAAAACATAGCACTTTTATTGATTCTTATATCAAATTTGTTCTAAGTTAAAAAAAAACTTGCTCACAAAAAAATTAGAATCAATGTCAACATGCATCGGTATTCTGTGATATGTGGAAATTTTGAAGAAAAAAATCGATTGAGTAATTACAATTTATAAGACAATGCTGGATGTAAAAGTAAAATTTAGGAATCGAACTTATTAACGTCAAAGAACACTGCAGAAATTCCGAAGCTGATTTTAAAATGAATTGTTCATACGCTATAGTAGTTATAGTCGTTGTTACTAGCATTTAATGTTTCCTTTTTTTTCCAAATTTTATTTCAACATTCTTTCGTTGCATAAATTATAAAGGAACATAAAATATGTTACTTACAATACTCATCCTTGTTCTCACCAAGGTTTATGCTAATAAGTCATCGTGTCATATCTTTGTACATATTTCATTTAGTAAACATTGTATTTACTTTTCACACAAATGTCTTTTATTTCTTTATATAGAATTTATCTCTCCAAGCTGTAGTATAGTATTTAACTGTTTTGTTTTAGTCTAAGGTAAATTAAGAAGTTTATGTAATTAGGTATAATTAATAATGTCTCAATAAATATGAACAAAAACAACTTCAAATGCAGATACGACATCACCATCAATTAAAACGAAACCCAAAATGTTTAATAGCTATTGGTATCCCTATCTTTGGAACTTGAGTCCTATAGGCCTAACCAAATTGCTAGAAAGTTTTGCTATGAAATTGGGTTATCACTTATCTTAAATGTTTAAAACTGATGTTAGGTAAAGTAATAAATTGGAGACAACTTTTTGTATTCATTGAAACATACGAACAAATAATATATCAATAGTATATGCATTTCATTTTGTTGCAGTACTTTCGAAAACAGATGTATGAGCCTAAGCTGTATTTTTCAGTGTTAAATTGCCATATATGAGTGTTCATATCTCTATACAGCCTAACGTTATAACAGTAACCTTTCTATGACGAAATTGACCCGACTCAATATATAGTCTGACTTAAACATAAATGGCAAAAAAATCTTCAAGGCAAAGAACCTTTGTGGTCATTAAGTGATGGAAATATGACATTGTGTAGTCATCAGCTGATTGTAGCAGTATTGAAACGGAGAAAATTCTACATAGAATACATGTGGCTGATGTACAATACACTTATTTCGTATACATAAGTAAAAAACATAAGAAAAACTTAATAATACGAAATACGATTGGATTGGTAATGCTAATAATGGTATTATAGGATTGCTGATCTTACAAATACATCTGAAGGAGGAGGAGGAGGAGGAGGAGATGAAGAAGGAAATGTAAAAAACTATCCTCTTCAGATTCAACCTTGACATTTCCGTATAAAACTTAATATTGATCTTCTTAATACCATAAACGGGCAAGGTGAATCAAATCTAACACATTTATACTGACCAACAACTCAAATTTCTGTCGTGGAAAGGTTTTTTCTTCTTCCCTTTCTCATATTAGCTAGAGTTATTTATTGACCACTGTCTTATTCGAGTTTGGGAGTATTGGTGGTCGGGCGAAATCAATATATGCTGGAAAAACAAAAAGATAAAATGGAGGAGTGCACAGCGTCAATTTTCTTAAGGTGTTTTCCTTATAAGTTGGAGTGTATCTGGTTGTGAAATATTTTTTTCGGGTACGGAAATGGATATAGTCACCCATATAATTTTCTTATAATACACATGAAGTATTATATTTATGATTGTAAGCGAAATAAGAACTTACCAAATATTTGCGATTTTTTTCTATAAATTTAAGTTTGCAATTGATGTTGAACGTTATATGATTATATCCATTCAAAATCAAGTAAGTGTAAGAAAGATAAAGTAAGTTATATTCAATTACAACATGCATTTTCTGAATGCCCAGAGTTGTTACGTTCTTGAAATTTCATAAAAACATGTTCTATGCAAGAATTGTTAAAGGTGATTATAATTATAACAATATGTATATGCTATATTGTTTTAAAAGAAAATATGCTGAATCAATGGAGAAAAAAAAATAGTTGTGAAATATTAACATGTAAATTGGTTATAATGTAGATCTTATCTAAAGAAAAGAGCAATGGAGGTAATCATATACATTAGTACGCGTATACGAGTACAAGGTCCAAATGCAAGAGTACGTCGAGTACGCCGAGTACAGCCACACACAAGCACGCCCTCAATTTGGATTCGCGACTGGCGTGCAACAAAACTATTAAAAAGATACAAAGATCAAAACTAACAAAAAATGTATCTTACTCCACCAGTCGGTGCACATTCACATTTCCCCCTCCCCTCCCATCCCCTGCCACCCCCCCCCCCAGATCATGTTGACACTTTAAGCATTACATTAATAGAATTGATATGTATGTACTACATCTAATTTTCATGAACATGTTTTAGTTGGATTGCGGTTTGCAATCAAATACAACATGTTAAAGTACCTCTTTTTTCTCCTTTAGAATACTAAATGTATCGCTACAGTATACGAACAGTCAAAAAGTAATATCTTAAAATTTTCTCATTTTTTTTTTGTCTTTTGACAAAGAACAAACACGAAAATGAGGTTGTAACTACAGTATTATACGTCTTTTTGTTTTGTTAGAAGTGATTGCATCAACATGTTTGAGTGCTTCGATATGGATTGCATTTGAATATTCGAAAATATAATATTTTTATCTGAAAAGAAATATAATATGCTCAATCGTAAAACATTGGATTTTTTTTTCGATAGAGCTTCTCACGCATTCTGATACCGTACTCTTTCTGAACTTTGACGCAGGTTGGAACAGGTGACCTACAATCTCTTCTTAGACTTTAAAAATCAAGTAGTTTAAGTTCAAGGTAATCTCATAGCACAAACTAACAAACTATTTTTTTCTTTAAAGATAACCAGGCCTTGTTATAGCCTTGAATTCAAGTAACTTGTATTCATCGTATCATGAAAGGATATAGCAAAGACTAGTTTTTTGTTTTTCTTAAATTTTTCGAGAACGGGAAAACAAAAAAGAGGGAATTATGATTAAAAGGCGTCTACACAACTTTACGTACTTGTTTTATTATCTAAAAATGATCCATTTCTGCATAACTACAAGACAAATTCTTGACATGATATGTCTGTATTTTGACGAGATGACGGTCAGTTTCGCTGATGTAATAATAATGATGATGATA
>KN882534.1:11884-22617 GCA_000934455.1 Apostichopus parvimensis
GTAACTGAAACATATACATACTATTATCATTATTTTCACCTTTTTTTCTCTCTTCTTTCTACTTTTTTTGGAATTTTTCTTTGTTGCATTTTCAGGAGACTTCCCTACACATTGTAAATATTTAAGTGAACAAACAAGTAAATAGGCAAACAAACACATTGTGAGATGCAAGTGGTTCACTCGGCCTTACTCATTTTTATATGTAAAGTTGATTGTTGTATTGTCACCGTCAGAACTGATGGCTTAGGAGTTATCAGACCGTATAATATCTTCTTACGAGAACATACTGTTCCTACTACTGTAAAAGAGACACTCAACCTGTTCTGTGGTATACCAAGTGTGACCATGTAAATTACATTTATACTATAATTCAGTATACCATCATACTTCCGTACATAACACTACATTGCACTACACGACTAATTCGATAACGATTAACGCTCATTTGATTTAACCATGTTGCAATTTGTCTTTCAACATTGAACGATTTTGTTCCGTTTGTAACTATCTATTTATTTCTATACGTTCCATCCATTACCTGAATTCATGTGTTGATCATTTTAAGTCTTGGGACAATTCAGAGCAGCCTTTCAATGCTTATAATAAAATATGATGTTCGTTCATGTATGTTGTCGTACATTATAGTTTGATAAGACAAACGGCTAGGTTAAATATGCACGGTTGTAGTTAATTATTCTCTAAAGTAATATCATTTTGAAAAATGTTGTTATAAATTAAATTTCGTGACTGGTAAAAGATAACGTGCCATTTTCATGTGGACGCCATGTTTATGTTAGTACAGATTTTCTATATTTTTATCCTCACGCTGGAATGTCACGTCTTTTGCTGTACCTGATCTCAGATCGTACTTTTCAGGTAGGCCAACTTCCTAACCGCGCAAAGTTATTTTGAATGATTTCAAAGCATAACGAAACTACGTCATGACGTGACAAGAAAATATTAATTATGCAAACGCCTGTAAGTTGTTATCTTGTGCAGGGGCCGTTCTTTACTTTCAAATAGAAAGTTTGCAAGTTTGTAAATATAATAAACGAAAGTCCAACCGTGGCATATTGCGCTATTTGCTTTAATCATAACACATTATGTTCATAACAGGATTGAAGGGAGGAGACAAAGATTTTTTCCTCGTAAAGTAACATATACTATTATACCACAAGTCACAAGGAGAGATTACCAAGTCTGATTTAATCGAAGGTAAGATTACGTTGAAAGACATTTTGTGATATAACATTTTTCGAAAGCAATAATTTCAGACTAAACATTTTAGGGCACCTACCTACCTACAGTATACATCTGCAGAGTGAAACCATTATAATGCATTCCCCAGCAGTGTATCTATAACGTTTTACCGTCGTTTATTAGGACTGCATGAGCTGCTAAATATGTGTGTAGTAACTTTGTTACTATTTTGATTTATAGACGAAAGATATAACACAATCAATTGCAATTATTATTATTATTATTTTACCTTTAACAATGGAAGTAAGACATCAAATACTAACAAACACAAATAAATACAAACATCTATCGTAACGATGAGTGAGTTACGGTATTCGTTTAGTTTGCGATAATTCATTCCTCTCATATGTTCGTCATTCTCTTTACGTTAATACATATTGACTATGTTGCTAGTTGTACTGAAACTACCAATGGTCACTTGCACTTAGCAGGCATGGGAGCTAATTCAGTGTGATGTCAATCGACGTCAAAATGGCTCTAACTCACAACAATAATATGCATACTGTTAGTGTTATGTTGCCAGTGTAAGAGTAAAAGGCCTCCCATTTTACTTTTTGACTGTTTTGCTCAGCCAGGTTATAGTATAGGCTAAGCAACAGTTGACATGTTTAGGCCGACCTTCAGTTTGTACCACTGATCTTTTATAGTAGCTTAAAAGTGCCATCAACATAAGAAAAACTTTGCCCCATAAGTTGACATTTTTCAGTAAATTGTTAAGATAACAAGATAATATCTTATCAAAAATCATAAAAATGTTGGATTACTCAGTTGCTTTAACTGAGCAATTGAACAATTTTCTGCAAAATGTTTAATTGACAACTTGTCGTATCTTCGTCAACTCAACATTTGTCTGCAAAATGTTTAATTGTTCACTTCATTCCAACTGAGAAATTGAACAAGGTCTAAAGGAAGATATCACCTCCCCGTTGAAATAAAAATGTCTAGTTACCGGGGCTTATATGAAAAATGGTATTATCGTTTACATCATATTAACAATACATTTTGGATACAACTGTGCTTGCATGTGTTATTAAATTAAAGCCATTTGGAAAAGATGTTTGACGACTAAGCTAAGGAGATCACCTGTCCTCATGCTCCCATGCAGCGGCTACGGTCCTGTTTAGTGGGCAAATGGGCAAATGGAGATGTATTTTGATTAAACCTGACAATAAATTCTATACGACGCACGGAACTATAGCTATAGGTCTCAATTACTTAATCAATGGCAACTTGCTAGGAGAGATCTCATTCTATGCTTAGGCTAATGAGGTCTACCTGAATAGCAGATCACACCGTGCTACAAAAACAAGTAGCCTATCCAGTGTTGTACATATAATAGCCTATAGCACTAGACACAAGAATGCTTACAGTAAATGGTAAGGGCTATTAGCCAATCGATTCACAGGAAATTCGGAAACCACCATTGATTATTTTAGCATGAAAATTTCTGTAATGGATATTTTGTTAACTCTGTACTTGCAGTTGATTGTTATGATTTCGTCCCGTTCTGGCATAGTGACGAATTTGCAAAAAGGGAGTTTTGAGAAAACGCGCTCTAAAGATTTTCACATTTTGACTTTAGTATATCGTAATTAAAAAATGATCTTTTGTACCGAAAGCTGTCATAATATGAAATATAACTAATAGAACTTTGAGTTCTCATATTTGTTGCTGATCGAAAAATGTCTTACAAAGTAGTAATTATAGTGTAAACTTATTCGTCGTTATATGGTATGTCAGATATGAGGGCATATAGGGCAAGGAGAGCCGATGTGACAGTACAGAGTGTCCCCTGTACAAAGTGTCCATGGGGACACTCTGTACCAGCACATTTAGTCCGGTCGGACATTATCTGCAGACAATTGTTTCCCCACCTCACAACCAATATAGACATTGGAAGAGAGTCACCAACTTAATATTCTGAATCTTTATCAGCTTGGGCAAAGAGTGAAAAATTGATTATACATGGGATAATTCATGAGGAAATTGAACTGGAATGAAGACTCTCCCTTTATAGCTCTGAGGCAACTTAAGATAATCGATGCTTTCAGAACATCCTTCAAGCAGGAATAGGATACTACTGTCACTCTTCTTCAAACAATATGTACTTGAAACTCTCATAATCCCCATGAAGAACAACCTCATTGGAGTTTGGTAAAGACCTCAATAAAACAATGCAGAATTTACCTATAGAATTTCCCCCTTGAAAACCTTTCCACACCAGGATAATCTTTAAACAGTAGGATTACCTATGTGATGCTTTAATGTGCCACTTGATACCGCCAAGAGTTTAATATTGATTGTTAATTACAAATAAAATGCTGATTCTCATGTATCCATCGGGTTTGTCGTTAAGAAAAGTTACAACAGGAAGCAGACTAAGGTCGGTTATATGTTTACTATGAGAACTTATCTTGAACAAAATTTCCAGAATGAAGAGACACGCCTTCTCATTTGTGGTTAAAAAAAGTAATGAGGTGGTAAAGAATTTCGAGCGTCAATTCGCGTCAAAATGCAAAATATATGGATTTCCACCGAACGAATGGCCGTGTAAAGTCAATGGCCTGTCTTTGCTTAAACGTGTAGCAGCCGACAACATTTTTTCTCATGATATGTTAAGACAGGATTATTGTCGGTAACAAGTTAACTGCAAAGAAAATCGTCTAGACATGTTTTCTGTTAACTTCATACATACTACCTCACTTGGTGGTCAGAGATGTGAATACCAGTGGAACCGAATCTGTGCAAAATAAAAGTTGAAAACAATATTAATTAATCATTCTGAAAGGTTTATGTTTTAGCTCCACTACAAAAATAATTAACATTCACCATTTTGGTTGAGAGTAGACTATCAGTGTACAACTGTACTATATGCTCAGGCATTGAGTTAATTGGGATGATATTTTATTGTGACCCCTACATGTTTATGGGCTTATTGGCTCAACGATTTTTTATTGTAGATTTCATGTCATAATTTTGGCGTATGACACAGTTTAATACAAAAACTGTAAATGTTTAACCGTACGAGCCAATACAACATTTTTGACATATTAATTTAATTATATATCACACATTTATCAAATTAGAGTAAGTATAGGATATAACAGAAGTTTGATGCATTTTGGTGCTCTATTGATACATGTGTGCATGGTCTGACTGTTTAATGCCAATCAAACATTAATTGTCCTGAATCAGGATCCATGGGGGTTCAAAACACCCTCTGTATGACAAAAATTCAAAACCAAAATAACGCAAAAACAATAATGCTAGCTAACAATTATAATGAAATGTACTATTATTCATCATTTTGCATCAAGAGACCTAAATATTGCCTTATTTTGCCAGAGAAAAAGGGGACCTCTCATAGGTTTCAGGAAATATCCCCTTCCAATACACACACACACACATTAACACATTTAGCAATTTCCTCATGGGACCTGACAGAGAAATGAAACTCAGTTGATACATTATCACTCTTACCTTGTTGAAGTTCCTTTCAAAACAGCCAGGTAGATATAAGTTCACACTTTCTAAACAGAAAGTTCCTAGTGATAACTATAAACAACTGTCCAACACTTTTTTTGAAAACAGCACACTGTCTAGCTGTAGAATGTGGTATTAATATTTACTCATCATTTATTTGAACAAATAAACTGTGTCTGCTACAGTGATACAGGTCCTGGCAAAATCTCTTTTGGGGGATGTAGACAAAATGAAGACAATTGTCTGGCTATATGCTACATAAAAACCAGAGGTGGAACCTTTGCAAATATATATAGGAACAGAAACTACTTGCAGATAAACTTGTTAATGGGGAATAAACCTGCAAATATTTACATTACACTTTTTCGTTTCTCACCTACTTTCATGACCTTTCTGTATGTTTTATACCCATGTGGAAATAGTTATACCCAAACACAGCAGTGTTGACCGTTCTGCCATGCACTATCATTTATTTGCATGGTAAAAATAAGAAATTCGATGCCATTCATTACTGGCACTAACTAAAGAATATTATTAAATGTTTTAGAAATGTTTACCTCATCATCACATCAGTAATGAAATTAGAAGTTGATGCTGTAGTCTTTTCAGGCATTGCCTTGCCTCAGGCTACTTTGAATAGAAGTCACACCGTGGAATAAAAGTCACACAGTCTTATCGTGTATAGTCCCTTGGCAGCTGTCACTGGCAGAGGACCAAAAAGATCAACACCAACCTGTTAAGAAAGACGACAGCATTTAGGTTCTAATTTCAAAAACATTTACCAGTTGCAGGCATTGTCATGACTGTTATTCTATTTCCATTGCTTCATTCTTTACACAGATATAGATAAAAAAAAATAGTGGGATATCTGATCGAAACAGGGTGTTGGTGGATTTAGGCCAATTATTTTTACCTTGCATACATGAAAACGTAACTTAAACAATCTATACAATAAGAACAGCTTGAGAATTTACCTGTCTCCATCATAGAGTTACAGGAATGCTATGGAGACTTGTTCATAGGTCTACAGGACCTATGTTGAACATATATCTTGTTACATCAACGTTGATAGTTTTCCAATAGAATCTAGACATAATATGTTGTCTGGTTTATCTATGCCAATATGATCACCTTTAAAGAGATCAAGGTGATATCATGTCCCCCCCCCCCCATCAAAACACACACAGATATATAGGCTGCAGAATTGGTAGTTTTAGCTGAACTGCCACGAAAGTTAAATTATAAATCAATATCAGGGTTTGTAATGGAATATTCCCATGGATGGGTTTTAAGGCCAGAAAATTCCAACTGCTGCCTTGTACCACCCCCCACCCCCACCCCCTGCCACGTACTCCACTTCTCGTAGCTCTCTTCCACCCTTTTTTCTCCACACCAATTCTGTCTTTATGACCTTTTATGGTTTATTCCCTACCCTCTTCCATTTATCTCCTACCTCTCCTCTTCCCGGTCGGTTTCTTTCTTTCTTCTCTCCATCCCTTGTCTACTAGTACCCTTGCATCTATCTCTTTGTGTTCACCATGCTCATTAACCCGTCAGTATTCTGTGCGTGTTTTGTCCCACGGTTACTTTTACTTGTCATTTAGCCTCTGAATAAGATTCTGCCAACTTACTTTTACACATCAACAAAATATCAAAGCTAAAATTTAATATGTATGACGCTACTGACCTTAACCTGCCTTATAAGGGTCTTGATGTTAGATACATAAAAGGAAAGTGAAAGTAATAAATTTCATGGGTGGAGTAACTCGATTTGAAACGAGAAGTGAGCCTTCATCCAGGCATTTTATCATTTAAAGTTAACAAACGGGGTGAATGATTTGAAATGAGCCATGAGTTCTGAGTGCACTCTTTGTAGAAAGCACCAAGCATGGCGGCTCCCACGGGAGCTAGTCAGTCTCCGACACACGAAACCCTACATTGCTTAATGCACATTGATTCTGTAAAATTTGAAGCATTCAAGGCACTGACGAATATTCGATGGACTATTATTACTTCCTGCGCTAAAACACATGTCATCTCCATTTGGGTCAGTATAGAGATATAATGTACCTGCGTATGGCTTCCAGCATTACTATTATTATGTTTCTAAGTTTTAAAATCGTTTATTTATTAGCAGCCGTGGTCACGGAGAGCATGGAAACACCCCTTTTCACCCACTCCAAAATTTCTTCCAAACAGCTTTCTGTTTATAACACACGCATACGTAAAGTCGTATGCACAAATGTAGATAAATGATAGACACATTTTGTATCGAAATCCCATAACCGAAAATACTCTTAAAAGGGGAGGGTCCCTCCTTCACTAAGAAACCCTACCCAAAAGAACGTCAGCAAATTATGTGTACGCAACCACTCTCCCCTCCGTCGTAACAGAGAGTCGAGCCTATATGGTGTTTCAGAAAGTCATATCGATGCAAGCGTTATGTAAGCTTAATTTCCCGAAGTGTTGGTAGCATCATTTTGCATCCAGGCCTTCTTAGCGAAACCAGTTTTTCTTTTCCAGTGGGGGAGATGGCAACCCGCCACTTAGATCCCTTCTCAGAACGGACGTAATTGCAATTGGGGCCCTGCCATCCTCAACCAACTCAAATTCGAATTCAACCTATATAGTGTAATGATAAGTCAATCAATATAGACGTTAATTAAAGCCCGAACTGCCTCACGATGGGGACATAAATTTGGCTTTGGTCCTTACACCTTTATGGATTAATCTAGTTAGAAAGAACAATACACATTTCAAACATCTCGTAGAAAAAAAGTTAACATGAGGTTTTTTTTTTAATGTAATTTTTCGAATTGAACTATGATACAATAAGTTAACTATATAAAATAACGCAACATTATAAGTATAGGGCTTCAATACTAACACACTAAGGATAAACATCAGTGTCACGAGTATGCTTGACACAAGTCTAACGACTGTCCTGCAGCTGTAAAAAGTTGCCATGAATATTCATTTGTTTTCTGTGTTGCTCACGAAGTTCGCATTGGTAACATTTGACATTCTAGTATGCTTTGTTTGATTCTCTGATTTCTGATTGAATTTGTGTAAGTCTTTGTTAAGATTACTTTGCATAAAATGCAGGTAAAGGGTAAGTATGAATAGGCCAGGTAAGCAGGTTAGGGCATGATATTCTTATAGTGTACTACTTGGTGCAAGGGGTGCTGAGTGCCCCACAGCAGTAACTCGTTGCAGTTGGACGCGATGTCCTTTGGGCGACGTAAGCCCGCAAGCAGTATTTTACTATCAGGATCGTGGGTGACCAAGTATATGTAGGGGCAACTTTGGTTCCCCGCTGGTGAATTCATTGTACTATATGTCTTAAGGATACCTGTCTTAAAGGACCTGCAGATATCTGTAAAAAGCCGGAAACTGACCGAATTCCAGTTTTTGTTTTGGTACGAAGATTTAAATAAAGCCACTAATATCGAAGACGCGCGTCACTCGAGTCTTGGTGTTGTCCAGTCGAATCGTTTCATTTAACCCGTGGCAATCAGTGCTGTGGCCGTAAAGCCAACTGTTCCTGACGATTATTATTATTTATTACCGCCTGTACTGATGTGAATTTTTATGACACACTACCGACTCTACCATCTGCCATTTTGACTTGGAGGACACAACATTTAGGTCACATCCGTACTGAAGAGGGTCTAAGGGAGAAAGTCACCTCCCCTTTGAGAAAACATAGGTTAACGGGGCTGAGATGAAAACTGGTATTGTAACGCCGGCCGCTCCAAAACGCCTCCTTTGCCCGTAGCTAAACGTCCCCCTTGTTTCTCATATAAAACACAGACAGAGAAGAAGCCAGTGGGTATATATGTGATTTGTCTGAACAGATTAATGCAGTCAAAGTACATATTCAATGAACAAGCGTAATGACAGAATAAATAATAGAAACAGACTACAATGCATTATTTGTTATACCAGCTGAGTATATGTATTCAGTCTTGACCTAACATAACTAGTTCAGTATAATAATCAACGCAATTTGAACGCACTGAACCAAAGATGCAAAACGAACGCACCCCGTCAATAACGCAAAACTTAAAATTCAGTTTCACAGGCTACTTTATAAAGATTCATTCTCTACTTTAGGAACGCAATTTCCCCTAATATTTAGACTTGTTTCTAGGACAGGTTATACGATGAACACATTACTGTACATAGGATGTGTGTACGGTTAAGTCAGCCTAGTCCTCATATATTTTACGTTAAAGCTTTGATTCAAGTAAATTCGTCATTCGTCAGATTTCGTAAATTCGTACATTTGTAAATTTGTAAATTTCGTAAATTTCGTAAATTTCGTAAATTTCGTAAATTTCGTAAATTTCGTAAATTTCGTAAATTTCGTAAATTTCGTAAATTTGTCAGATTAATCCATGCCAGATCATTCGTTTAATTAACTTGTAAATTATTTCTTCTACGATAAAGAAATGCTAAGAAAGTGAGACCTGTCAAACTGCTGTCTCAATTATAATAACCTCGTGCTTATTTATGTCAGTTACAAAAACTTTGTCAAAGTTCTTGTTGGACTTTCGTGGTTCTCAGGGGAGTCGTTCCTTAGTTACAGGTGGGGGGGGGGGGGCAAAATTTATACATACATATACATACACACATATACATACATGCATATACATTATAATGCATGCATGACTTAGAAACTTCCTATAAAATCTGTTATAGAAAAATACTACTGATATTAAATTTACTGAATTGCTTTCTACCCACAATGTATTATTCTCTTTCCACGTCATTAAACAATTATCACCAAAGCTTGAACGAGTATCCAAAGCCAATCCAAACACGCCTGGAAAAATGTCTGTTAACAGATAATGCCATAATGGTGGGAATAATTACTAATGCAGGCGTCACACTGTCACGAAATTGACACCAGATGGCCATACGAATATGGAATTTTGAATTTCGCACGAAGATGGCCCCGAACTTGGTCAACAGACAATCAACAGCCGAAGCAAGTACGATGCCTACAGAAGGTCACACCATGGCACCCGAACCACACACGATGGCTACACGACGACGTATTGATAAGTACATTGTCGAATGCTAGAAAGGCAAATAGCAAGAAATGACAAAGTGAAATAAAATAATGCTTTGTTATTGTAAGAGGAGGTGCTGGGCCTATAAGAAGTGCTCATCATGTTCTCTGAGGTACATCAAAAGAAGCAATGCTGCTGCTTTCTTTTTCCTGGTTGTCTCATCACCAAAGTATGCCATTCTGCAGGAACTGAATTGTGGTTAGTTGTGATTGTGATTGTAGCTTTGGGAGTTACACACGCCTCTACTCTGTAGAGTTGTTTAGGACTGACTGAGGAAGATTCTTTGAGGCTGGCCTTTATATGTCCACGTTACCATGACACCTGGGAAACGCTTGAGGTTCTCAAATTCGGCTGTCTTCGCCGACACCGTGGTCCCATCTCGATGTCATCGTACTATAATACGATGGTTACTCGACGGCATTGCGAGGGCTTCACGTATTCGTGTTACCTTCATAAGACAATCGGGCAGCTTCTTGTTTCCTTCGTATTGTCTTCGTGAGGCGAAAATGCCCGATGGCACCGATGATCACACGAAGTAAAAAAGAAGATGACACGATTTGATAAGATGCCCTCACGATGGCCTTACGAAGGGCAAAATGGACACACGAATTCAACACGAAAATGAACCTTTGCAAGGTCTTCGGGCAATTTTTTGGCATACCATAGATTTTGCCACCACTCACGAAGTTGCTGCCGGAGCCTGAAAAACTCTACCGGTGGTCATACGATGGCTTAAGATGCCCTCACGAATGACCCGATGTTTTTACGATCAGAGCCGAATTTGAACATTTTCTTTATCGTATGTCCATATGATGTCAACTTCGGGACAGTGTGACGCCAGCCTGCAGAAAGCTATCGAAGAGGCTTTGTAGTAATTACAGACTCATACCCGGGTTGCTTGGTATGAATGCG
>KN882534.1:22748-48980 GCA_000934455.1 Apostichopus parvimensis
CTTGAGGTAATATTTTCCCCTCTTTCCTCTGAAACAGGAATGATGCACAATAACAAACACCAGTGTTATAATATTCATCAAAGGATTCCATTATGCACGTGGCTTGTAGTAAATCATATGGTGTAACAGACTATTGACAAAGTACATGCTGTGTGTATAAAGGGTAGGATGCAAAGGAACACATTTTCACATGAAAGTGGCTCATTCGACCTTATCCACTATGCATGTGGCTTATAATCAATTAGATCTTGTAACAGACTAACTACAGAGTACCTGGTGTGTCTATAAAGGGTTCTTTGTAAAGCACCTTTAACAAATATTTTGTAAACCTTGCAAAACATAAAGGTATGGTACAGAACATCTTCTTCATGATGACAACAGAAACAGTCAATCCATAATCATTAATCCTGTCAGTGAGCAAGAACTTTTAATAGTCGCTATTTCCAGACTGAAACAAAAAAATGCAGCAGAATATGATGATTTTAAACCAAGTACAATAAAAATGTTATTAATTTATCGCCAAACCATTGACTTTTATTTGTATTTATATTTTACTTTGGTACATTTCCAGATAAAATAAAAAAATGCAAAGGTTATACCAATTTAAACAAACAAGTGACTTAAATGCATTCGGAAATTACCGTCCTATTTTTCTTTGCTATAATTTTTTTTCAACAATTATTGAAAAACGTATGAACAATCGTATTTTTAATTTTCTAACAAAGTATGATATTTTATGCAATGAACAGTATGGTTTCCGTCAAAAACAGTCAACCGAACGTGCTTTGGCAAATGGTATTGAACAACTATACTGATCTTGATCATAATAAAATATCAGTTGGAGTGTTCCTTTATCTCTCCAAAGCATTTGATATTATTGACCATACCATATTTGCTAAGTACGTTATCTTTTCATGGCGTAAGAGGAACAACCCTTGACTGGTTAAGCAGCTATAAATCCAATAGATAGCATTTTATATCATCCAACAAAGCTGGAACCCGCCGTGGTGTCCCACAGGGCTCAATATTAGGACCACTGTTATTCATTATATATGTCAATTACATTTGGCATGCCAAGTTTAAAAAATTGATTCTATTTTGTTTGCCGATGGTACCAATATTTTCTTCGAGTTCGAAAACGTAGAATACATAATACTGTCTCTACTGAATTAAATACATTTTCGGACTGATATGCCGCTAATAAGTTTTCACTTAATGTAGAAAAAAACTAACTGTATAGTATTTAATGGATGAAGAACACTTAATTGGAGTAATGATATATTAATGGACGGTAAAATAATTAAGCAAGTATGAACTATTTCTAGGGATTAATTTTGATAGTAAACCTTTATGAAGTGATCATATTACAAAAGTTTGCACCAGCGTCGCAAGAGGTTTAGGAATTTTAGCAAAGCTAAAAAATTTCCTCTCCCAGAATAATAAATGTTATCAAACTTTAATAGCACCATATTTATATCACTGCTTGATTATTTGGTCGGGTACAGGCAGGTCACAATTAAACCACCTTAATATACTACAGAAGAGTGCAATACGTCATATATCTAACGCAAGAACGGTTAGCAACGTACTTTATAATAAAATCATTTTGAAATATGATGTTATAAATACAATTTCGTGATCTGTAAAACATAACGTGCCATTTTCATAGGGACGCTATGTTTCTTATGATAATACAGATTTTCTATATTTTTACCTCACGCTGGTAAGTGACGTCTTTTGCTGTACCTGATCTCAGATCGTACTTTTCCGGTAGGCCAACTTCCTTACCGCACAAAGTTGTTTTGAATGATTTCAAAGCATAACGAAAGTACGTCATGGCGTGACAAGAAAATATCATTTTTCATCGACAATTATGCAAACGCCTGTAAGTTGTTATCTTGTGCAGGGGCCGTTCTTTACTTTTAAACAGAAAGTTTACAAATTTGCAAGTTAATGAAAGTTAATAAAATAAACCAAAGTCCAACCGTGCCATATAACGCTATGTGCTTGAAACATACCACGTTATGTTCATACCAGGATTGACGGCTTTCCCACGATACTCTTTAGGGAGGAGACAAGATTTTTCCTCGTAAAGTAACATACTATTATACCACAAGTCACAAGGAGAGATTACCTAGTCTGATTTAATCTATCTATCTATCTATCTATCTATCTATCTATCTATCTATCTATCGATATAATGCATATCGACTATATATATAATGCATATCGACTTCATTTCTTTGTTCTACATAGGAAGGTTTTCAGACACATCGTTTCCAACCATAATTTTATACCCAGGCACAGTATGACGAGCGTTATCACATGAACCTGTTTCTGAAAATACGGACCTTGATATATGTTATTATTAGGAGCTTGACACGAATAATAATCACATGACTGAGCTTCATGACTCGTGCGTATTTGGCAATACCGTTGAATTTGACCTCTATGTCGACAATAGAAAGAAACTTTATTAGAGGATTCAACGAGTTGTTTACTTGGCCTTAACGTTCACGGTTTATCTAGTGAGAAGTTACGCGTATCTCTAGAACGGTATATATTGCGCTCTGAAGAATAACTTAGCAAATGCTAGACCTCTGTGAATTGTCAATTGAATATTAAGTTTGTGCCTTATCAAATTATAGCTGTCCAAAGCTTCGATTTTGTGACACTAGTTGGCGATCTCCGTGTCAGGAGTAGATTGAGCGGCGCTAGAATATTGTTGTGAGTTTATCACAAGTTCTGCTTTGAAGGAATAGACTGATAATCTAGCTGCAAATCAAAAAGGCACTGCACTTTGGCTACTAGTGTGCTTAGTGTTGCGTCCACAGCCGGATTCCTATGACTGCATAACGACATTGCGCAGGTAGTGAAGAAAGAAATTTGTATCTTATCTGTGTTGCATTATAAGCTAAGTTCTTAGCGGTTGTGGAATTTTTGCTAAATACTCTTGCGCTGTATCACCTGAGGTGTATGTTAGCGCACGGAAGACTCGAATAGGCGGATTGAGAACTGCTAGTTGAATCACAGCGCGCATGGAATGTGATTTGAAGCTCTGTACTGTAGCGACATTTTTACGTTCAATTCAAAGACTTGGGTAATGAGGGTTTGGTTAAATAATTGTACTAAATTCGGCGGGGTTGACCATGTTATTTCCTGTGCCTCTATATCTGTAAATGGCCAAAAGTGCGCTCTACCTGCATTAACATTATTTGACTCGCCGTGGAAACGTGACGGAAGTCTGTCAGTGGCGTATCCAGGATTTTTCAGTGGGGGTGGGGCTGGGAGGGCTTGACCATTTCCTGGGAGGGCGTCTTGTTACTATCTAAGCGGATCGCCACCATGGGTTGGCGCGCAGCGTACCGGGAATTTTTAGCGAAAAAGGGTTCCTAGACCGTTGGAAATGATACTTCCCAGGTCTTGTAAGCTGCTCTAAAGTTTTCACAACATCCTTTATTTTGAGATCCCATGTCTTGATATGGTCATCAAATAGTTTAGTGAAATAGAAAAAAAAAACAGTCTGGTATGTTACTTTGAAATATCATGACATATATTTTTTGAGTTGGACACCGGCATTGACATTTTTCGACAAATCTGCAAATTGCGTGTGGAAAATAAGGAAAGATTGACTGGGCTTTTAACCAAGTAACATACTGAAATGACCGAACTATATGTCAAACTGACATCAAAGATTGCGTCTGAAATATTATTAGGGTGATAGACTGATTGACAGGTAGTTCTCAGCGATAGTATTGTCTCCTTTTTTGATTTTTTTAGCGGTTTTAAGAGCATCAGGGTACGTCCCAGAAGTGAAAACCCGATTGAAAATGTAACAGAGTATCGAGGCAATGACGCAAGCAATGATGTAAGAAACCTCTATGATGTCAGCATTTTTTACCTTTTAACATCTTCTTTGGCATTCCAGTACATGGAAACCACCTTTCTATAAGGGTATAGTATCACTAGCTTGTTTGATCAGTTAATGCGCACTGGTTACAAGATCCTGATCGGTTGTTTGTATTAGTATTTATTTGTATGTTAGGGATTAGGGTTAGTGTTACCAATTAGGGAAATTTTTGTAAACCAGTGCGCATCTACTCTGTTTTTTCTGTGGAGACACTACATAACATAATAGTGTTGCTGTCTTGTTAAACCCAACTAACCGACCAACCACGAGAAAGGATAGGATATGTATAGCTGATAATTAGTTAATGGAAAATTCTCCAAGTCAATGTGATTATTCCTAGACAAGTTTGATCCTCCTGTTGTTATGTGCCGCTGCGAACTTGTCAACAAACTCATCCATGTTCAGCTTTTCAGCTCTCCAGCTCTCAATAGACAGCATACCAAGGTCGCTCAGGCATTCATGCCCAATGGAGTACCTGAGATATGTTTTGATGAGCTTCATTGTAGAAAAGCTTCTTTCACATGAGGCAAGTGACTGAAATAATTGCAATAGCCTACTGCCGGTCCGCGGTCGAAGGGTCATTCATGAGTGGTCATCATGGAGATTCGAGACCATTCAGACCAATGATATATTTTTCGCACATTAAATTTTATCGACACCCAAAATCCCAGTGGGAGGGCGACTGGGGGGCGACAAGCTTTAATGGGGGCTGTCGCCCCCACGCCCCCGTGGCTACGCCACTGAAGTCACTGAAGTCTGTACTACGCAAATTAGTAATACATTGTGGGACATCTGCATTAGCCATAGCTAAGTAACGTGGTCGCAAGAGGCTAGGCGTGAATTATTAACGTTATTATCAAGTTGTTAGGTCTATACGAATACGGTAGTAAATTTTCCGAATTGCAATATCACAACAGTGACTGGAAATATACTTTATGGCACAGGTAAACTTGATCTGATGGGGAGGGTGCACAAAATAATTAGAACAGCATGGTTTAACTCACCAGATAAATTGAGCACATCCAAAAGTTACACAAATATGAAAAATTACTGTTACAAAATACACTAATATCAGCAGGGGGGGCCATTTGTTTCAAATATTGGGGGGTGGGACATTTGCTTGGGTGCAGCAACTTTCGTCCCCAAAATTGTTCGCGCGCTTCGTGATATTTTGTATATACATAAACATATATATCTATATGGTAACTGGTTGCTACAGCCATATTTTCCTTTTTTATCGGCAAACCAAATTTCATTACGGATGCGGTCCGTTTAGCTAATTCATTTCGAAAAAAAAGTAAAAACTACTTTCGGTGAAAACTGTGTCTTTTTTGGTGATATTTAGTAACAAATTGTGACACGGTTAGACAGGCGCGTAGCGAGTAATTTGCCAAGGGAGGGGCGAAGCTTGTAGGCAAACTATCTAAGCGTAGCGCCACCATGAGTTGGCGCGAAGGGTAAAAGAAAAGTTTGGTCGAAAATGCCTCCCAGATTTCTGGAAATGGCACTTCCCAGGCCTTGTAAGTTGCATCGAAGCATTTGTTATTTTGAAATTACTTGCGATATCATCACAAAAATACAAAAAATATGCTCGAGGGGGGGGGGGGGGGGGGGGGGGCCCCTTTCCCCCCCCCCCCCCCATCTGGCTACGCGCCTGCGGTTAGAAATCTTGTAGGAAACATGTCAAATGGAAACCCAGTGAACCCATATCGATGTGGATCATATATATGATTGTACGTACTTCCACTCATACACCAGAGATGTACAGACACTATGATAATAATCATGAGGACAACTTGCTATACGGTCACAGGTCACAGAAACGACCACGAAGTGTCATTTACCTCATGCAGCATGTGTTGGATGAAGCCACTGCCAAATATAATTTGGATAAATAATCTCACGCATTATTTTCTATTTATAGCCACAAAAAAACTAAACCACCAAATATTGGGGGGATATTATATACTATATCCCCCCTCCTAAAATATTGGGGGACATGTCCCCCCCCCCCGCGTCCCCCCCACCCCATGATCGCCGCCCATGTATATCAGGACTGCTTTGGTCTCGGATCGTCAGGGCTGTAATCTATGGGAATAGGCTAGACGATGGTGATAGGTGGGGATGTCTTGAGCGTTTAGCCTAGGGCCTACGTTCACGGTCTTGATGCCTATCTAAGCATTTAGTTCAGCCTTTCCTTCGGTCCTGGTTGTTGTTCCCTTCTCCAGACAGAGTCTAGCAGTAGCCAAACGTAAGACGATGTATAGTTGGGTCCAGACCTCCAGAAGTTATTGAAAATTCAGTGATTTGAAATTAATTCTGCTCTTCTGCCATTTGATATGTGTTAGAATCGGTCCTCCATGTACTGTGTATTAGAACCGCTCTTTCACTATGTAATTTCACCTGTAGCTCGGTAGAGATGGTACTACCGTTGCCCCTGGCGAGAATGATTTGGTAGGCTATTTCGGAAGATTAGCTCCACGAAGCTCCAGTCAATAAATGAGTAAAAACGTTCTGTCAATTTCAAGATGATTTATTCTCTCCGTGAAACAATTAAAGTTCAATTAAACGGTGTAAAATTACTTCAAGATACTGAATGGAAGCAAATGTGTATCAATTGAAAGGCCGTAATATACTGATCGTGAGCACTGGTTGATTCCATTTCTAGAACTAATTTGCCTCTTACAAGTGTGCTCAGAAGTTTAAAGCTTGAGGTCACACGTGAGATGGCATCCGATCCATTTTTGCTTCAATATTACCTACTTCGGAACATCATTAATATTCGTCAAATCTCTTAACGAATGAACCAATCATGAGTAAGAAAGGAAACAACATGGTCCTATTGTTTTGTTCTGTTTTTCTATGTCTGAAAATATTGGCTCCTAAACTAGACGACTGAAAATGAACCGAACGATCTATTATGTATTTCTTGATTCGGGAACCATGGGAATTAATGAGGGGAAACTTGAAGGTCAACATGACCTTGAAGGAACTTTATAGGAATTTAAAGGGGTGTAATATCACTTCATGACAATATAAAAATGTGCAATTACTGCATATCGTTTCGAGGTAGTAGAATAATAATCGTGACAAACCTAAACGTTGGAACAGAACTATTTATTCTTGTGAATGAAGTGCTGAATTCTATTGGGATAAACACATGATATAATTCAATTTAGAGGTTAAATTCCCAAACATATGCTATATTCGTTAGAGAAAATGAGGTCAAAATGTTTTACTTCCACTGTTTTATTATTTTTGAAATAAATTTCATCTACCGATATTCTCGTGTAAATAATACCTCCGAATATGTCTGCATTTTGGTAATACATGGTGAAGCTCTAGTTCAAACGAATAACATTCCTCACAAGTATAGAAATAGGAATGTAGTGAACTTTGTAACTTTTAATTAGTAGATATTTTCAAATAAAAATCGGTCGCTTCCATGAAGTTTTAAAATTAGCAAATTTTCTCCCAAATCTGTATCGTTGGTTATTACGAAGTTTCAAAATTACACTTAATCTGCAGTGTTCGGCAATGTGGGCATTTACAAATTCTATAAATGAATCCATAGTGTGAGGTATGCAAATTAATAATTCCAATTTCATATAGGACTAACTTGCCTGGCCGAGAATGAGTGGACCCAATTCAAACTGTGACTCTATCGTGTTATCCTTATTAATGCAGAATTTAATGTTGGATCCCAAGGTTTTTTTGGTTTTGCTAAACGGGTGCCACACGTTGCATAGAGTACTTGGGATCTATGTTTAAACGCACGCCCGTTTGTAACGGTTAAAACATGACGTTTGAAAATGAAGACTGTTCAAAGTTTTGTGTGTGTTATGGACCATATTGTTAGTCTTTCGTAACACTTCATGTGGGGAATTTTGAAGTTAAGTAGAAATCGATATCATTTATACTTTGTAGTTACACTTTCCATTTGGATCCCGTTGAGTGATTTGTTGACAACATTGAAGCACTTCAGTCGAAACATCCCATCATAATCTGCTCATTTAATGTTTAGATATATTTACTGATGTAACAGCTGTGTAAACGTGTCTTAACTAAATATAGAGACAAGGACACGTTTCCGCATGCCTTCAACGTCTTCCCTGGTTCCCCAACATAAGATTGAGTGTGAATTCTTCGAACAATAAGTTTATTCTCCTCATTAAGATCTTTCATAAAAAATTATGAGAATGAGTTTTTTTTTACCTATTTATCTGACGATGTACCCCCCCCCCCCCCCCAATTGTATTACTGTACTTCATACATTGATTTCGGTTCGCAGTGATTTTGGTTTAATATGTAACCCGCAAGTTTACTGAATGATGACATAATATTATTGAAACATATTACCATGTGGATGCTACTTATGTGCATTGTGGTTAGGCCTTAGGAGCCAAGTTTCAAAGCAAGCGTATTCCGTCCAACAGAAAGCGGTTAACTAAAAAATCGAATATTAGAGAGATTGAGGTTACTGAATAATATAAATTGTCTTTGATCCCTCCCTTCCTTATTCCTTCAACAGATTGTTAATAGTAGATGCATGAAATGGAACACCTCATGTAGGAAGGTGGTTGTTGCGGTTGGGGGGAGGGGGGAGCTGCTTGGTTGTAGTTTAAGGCTGATTTGGGTGGTAGAACTAGGATGTACTGTGTGCAGTGAGCCTGCTGGCGATCGAACGGGGTGCCAATAAGGTGCGCTTGGGATCGTCCGGCCATAGGAACATAGGGGGAAATGGGAATCCTCAAATCTCAAATTTGGACATTTTAACTCAAAATGAGGACTTTTATCTCAAATTGAGCACTTCTTACCTCAAAATGTTGAGATGATTTTGAGATTCAAAATTTTGACTTTGAAAATGAAACGTTCGAGATATAAGTCACAATTTTTACTTTAAAAGTCACACTTTGAAGATAAGAAGTCTTAAAGTCCTCTCTTTGTCTGTTATCTCCTACCTCTCCTCTTCTCCATGTTGGTTGTCTCTTCTCTCCATCACGTCTCTACTTATCCTCTTACATCTATCTCGTTTGTGTTCACCATGCTCATTAACCTGTCTGTAATCTGTGCGTGTGTTTGTCCCTCTGTTACTGTTACTTGTCATTCAGCCACTGAAGGTCTTGCTAGGATCGAAACGTTAGGCCAACTTACTCTTACACAAGACAAGAAGTCAACATTTTGAGATTTGAAGACCCTTTTTTTTCTTTGCTATGTCCGTATTGCGCCACCGTACAATTGCGTTTGTTTCAAATCCAAGGAAAATATAATACATTGAAAAATAAAATTAGATATTGTCATATTTTCTGTATTGCTTCATACGTTAATGAAGTAGATTTTTACATTCCTCCCTTAATTTGCTGCTCAGGGCACCAATACGGGTTTCTTACTGGGGGGGGGGGGGGGGCAAGACAGCACGAGGCCAAGAGCTGTCAAAATTCACCAACTTTACATGTTAAAAAAGGTCTATTTGGAAACGTTGCTTTGAAAACTATTGGGGGCCAATCCCCCGCCCCCACCCCCTGGTGTCGTTGGCTATGCAAATGTTATTTCAAAATCTAGTACATATATGCTTGGTTTCATTACAATTTCGGTTTGTTAATGGAGTTATTTAGTTCAATGTTGTTTTGCTTTGTTTCCATATCCTCGGAACTAGACCAATATATGTAGAAAACTCTTTCAACTTATCTCATGATAAAGTTGGGTTGTTTTTCCCATAAAAGAATACCATTAGTAATATTCAGTCCAGATCCTTATTACGACCGCCCTCTACACGGTACAAAACAAAGTATGGCATAAAAGGTTAGAAAATGCCTGTCGCATCTATACACAGTACCTGGACTGTAAAAATGTGTATTAACGACGGATACTGCATGATCGGGAGTAAATTCATAGACATTTGGGGCCACCAGATGTCAAATTGTGAAAACCTTGTAAACACGATATCTCAAGAAGGTAAGCTTGGACAGATTTGATATTTAATGTGTGTATGAACCACATTGAGGACAAAAAGCCTATAGGTTTTGTAGGATTTAAAAGGTCATTTGGGGTCATCAGAGGTCAAATGGTGCAAACCTTGTAAACATGATATCTCAATATTGGAAGCTTGGACAGATCTCATACCTGGTTGAAGGTGTATAACATTTAGTAAAAGAAGCCTATTGATTTTGGTGGAGGTTAAAAGGTCATTTGGGGACAACATATCAAATTTTCAGCCTTGTAAACATGATATTGCAAAAAGAAAACCTTGGACAAAACTCATATTTGGTTTGTAGATGTACCATATCAAATGAAAGGAGCCTATTATTGCTTTTGGTGGAGGATAAAGGTCATTTGAAGTCAACAAACGCTAGTATTTGCTTCACTCCCCTTTTACCTGTCTCTCTACATTAACACCCCTTCCTAAACATAATATCGCAAGGGAAGGTTGAAAGATCGCTTATTTGGTATGTAATTGTACCACAATTAGTACAAAAAGCCTAATATTTTGGGGCGGAGGTCAATAGTCGTTTGAGATCACCACGGATTAAAAATTAAAAAAAAAAATGTTCTATACAATACTTCAACAAGGACAGATGTCATATTTAGTATCTTTATGTATCTATCACATAGTACAAAAGCCTGTTGTTGAGTTAAATGATCATTTCAGGACAGACTGTGTCATTGTGATTTTATTGTTTGTCACATCACACTGCTTTTCACTGTATTACTAAGATCAAGGTTTTTGAACATCCTCACTGTACATGATGTCAGATTAAAGAAGAAAACTGCTTATGTAACATCATCGAGACACGATGCGTTTTTGCTTTCTGGTTTTTCATTTAGGAGCCAATGGCAACTATTATTTTCACTTCTGTACAGCACTGGTTATTAATGTTGTTTACTGGGTGGGATAAAATGGATTGAACCTTAGTTTGTGGTTCTTTGGGCCGGACAATTTGTCGATCCAAATCTCTTGAAAAAACAAGTGACATGGGTCTTATATAATGTATTTCATTTATATACAAAATAATACATGAAAATGAACGGAGAATATGTAATATTTCAATGACCAAGTGCATTTTGATATCTGTTAGCAGATAGCATAAAGTACGAAAACTGTTTACAAATGTCACAATGTGATTTCATCCTATACAAAAATTCTAGATCAGTTTCTTGAATATGTGGCCCGAGAAATGTTTCTAGCGGCTACATTATTCAACATTTCCCCAGTATTATTTGTAACACTGACTATAAGGTCATATGATATACACACAAGAAGGAACATTTACTTAAATAGTATTCATATATGTATATGTAAGTATGGGTGCATGTGTGGGTGCATGTGTATGTGTGAGCGTGTGTGCGTGTGTTTGTGTGTGTTTGTTTGTTTGTATGTGTGTGTGTGTGTATTTATGTCATGTATGTATGTGTGTATGTATGGTTGTATGTATGTATGTATGTATGTATGTATGTATGTATGTATGTATGTATGTATGTATGTATGTGTGTTTGTTTGTTTGTATGTACAATTTCTGTCCCCCCTACCCGGGACTGCGGATTGACGCCCCTAACCAGTACACATAATTATGCTACTGTACTTGTACACTTGTGATAGAAGGAAATACTGCGAGGGTGATGTGACGATGTTTGACTAAATCATGATACAAATACATCCCATTCTTCGTCTATATGTTTGGTGTTATGTTGAATACCGGCAACTCACCATTGAATGTAATTTCATTAGTAGAGAGGGAAATGGACCTATATCTTCAATGTTGGTAAATGCAACTTGTATAGGCTACTGGAAATCACCTTTAAAATAAAAATAAAACTAGCTGCATTTAAGTAACAGTGAAACCGGTGAATTTCCCATGCTGCTCAATTTTATGGACGCTTATTTGGTAAGGGTATTTAAGAGTTTCCTGTTATTCGTCATGAACGTCATGTCACATGTTGGTTTGGCTAATTCGACAGTAGGCTATACATTACAGTTCTCGACAAATATGTTGAAAAGTAGTAGCCCGTTGGGGCTCGTAGCATGTAGATATTTTGTAGCAGTCCGACATTTGTGTGTGCACTTAAGACCGACATACGTAAAGGAACACAATTATCATCTCCACAGGTGTAAATTTAGGCTTTACCGATGTCCGCGACTTTGGGCTTCGTTTGCCGCAAAAAAAGTACTCAAAACGGAAAGGAGAAAAACCTACTCACAATTTTACCAAGACAAAAGTGTTCTCTTCAAGGAAAAAAGTTAAGGATATGACTTATAAACACAAGTGTTCACTGTCCTTAAGAAATGAGTATTCAACAGGAGCAAGAGGTTACGTTCACAACACCTAGTTGTCATTGTTGTCTCATTTTTACAAGACAAATTCCCACCAATACCGAGTTGGTTTGGTTTTTCATTGTGACATACACTACCATCGGTAGGATATTATTAGGTTCGTTAACACACAAAATTGAAGAAGAAAATTCGTGTCAGAATACCAACACTTATTGTGGTAAAAAACCATTTATATTTCTTGAGGCATAATATACATGCCACGTCGTTTGCTGTTATTCGCTTCCATGATTTTTGATAAATCTTTTCACTCGAAAAAAGTTGCTGAGCGGAAGCTAGATACTTTGTCAACTTTCAATTTTTATGGTGCAAAATATTCTTTTATTTAGTTAGCGTTCTCAACAGTGTTTCTCACCAGGGTTTAATGAGTAGTTTGCGACCATCTTAACAAAACCGAACACATTTTGAGAAAGCCTGTAACAAATTTGTAAGCATTGACCTATTTTCCGGGTACAAATGCAAACAAAATACACTATCGAAATTTGCTTCCTAGCGGCATTTTACTCTAAGTTCGAAAATCGTTTGTACCCAGCATAACGTGACTGTGCACACATACTATTCGTCAACTAGTACAACACAGAACATTTCTGGCATTTCTTTTGCTGATTATGGATAGAAACCATTGCACAAAAATTGAGGTTCTTTAATTTTTTTTAAATGAACAGTCAAATCCCTCACCCATTTGGTGTTTCTAGCAATTGGAAAGTATAGTTCATTGTACCGAATTATATAGCAAGATACAGCTACATCACCAAAATTAAAAACAAAACATATGTCAATGATGAGTAATAGATGCGGTAATTCTGCACCGGGAATGATTAAAGAAGATTATGTAGAAGAGATGTAAAAGCACTCCTACATTTACGATGAATCTTCTTTTGTCGGTGTTCGTTAACCATTTAGGCTTACATCGCCGTGTTGCAAGATGAGTTTGCCCATATATAATTTATGCCAGGCTTGACATGCATTTTAAATAATGAAAATGCTGAAGGAAGTTCAGTTAGCATTGTGTTTAAGCCTCATATAAGAGCAAAAAAAGACAACGAAACCATTAGTATACAACAAACAATATGTCAAACGCTTGAAAATGGTTTGTATATTGACAATGATTAACTTTTATCAACAATAATTACTGCATACTAAGACAAGATTTTTGTGAACAAGTGTCGCCAGACCTTTAATCGATGGTAGATACGTTTCATTACCTATCCCTAGTTCAGAGAAAACCACCGGTGAAATCACTTCCCTGTGAATTCTTGATGTTTTATCAACTATGCCAATCAAATATTATAATTTCACATTTGTGTGCGAGGGTAAGAGCCAAAACCAGTGGAAAAGCCAAGGAAACTGTTTGTTCAAATTAAAATAAACTGACATTTTAAAGTCACCGTATTTGTGGTTTTACTGTTTTTTCTCTAATCAATATTAAAATATACGTTCTTTTCTTATTTCTATCCGTTCGTTTCTTTGCAGTCGGTAAGTAGTTAGCATGATTACCGTTTTTTATCTTTTAGGGAGATCGAGGGAAATCAATTCCTGTAATTCTTTATTTTCATACACAACTTTAATGAAATATTATCATTTTCACAGCATTCGTGAAGAATATTATCATTTTTATACAGCTACATGTTTATCGACTATATCAATGGCTATGTCAATGAAGCTGGAACGATTGTTTTGAACGGAATTCGTCACTTTTATATTTAACAATTGAAAATATGAGCTAGTGTTGTGATGAGCAAAAAATAGTGTCAAGCAATGTCAATCAAATATTATAATTTTCACAACTTTAGAAATCCAAATTTTAATTCAAAAATTGTATTTATCGATTACATGGATCGCAATTTCAATGAAGATAAACAACTGTTTTTAAATGAATTTGTAAATCAACATTAGTCATTGATGTTATGACCTATTGAGCAGAAATGCTAAGGGAAACTAGTTGTTTAATGTATAATGACATTGACATAACGTAACTGTGTCTGTGTTTTACTGTTTTTCTTTTTTGTATAATAATTCTTTCCATCTGTCCGTTTCTTTGCAGTCGGTAAGTATTTATTATGCTTAACGTTCGTACAACAGTGTTATTACATATTAGCACGAGGGAAATCAATTCCTGTTAATTCTTTATATTTGTACACAACTTGAATAAAGTATTAGAATTTTCACAGCATTCGTAAGGCACAATTTAATACAATAACATGTTTATCGATTATTGATGGCAATGTCAATAAAGATAGAACGATTGTTGTAATTAGTGTGTAACTTTAACCTTTAACCATCGATTATATGTTATGTATATTTTAGTAACGGAAACCTTCATGAACGAGTCAGGATTGGCCTTAGGTGTTTAAAGTATGACTAGATTTTTGTGACACGTGTCGCCAGACCTTTAACGATGGTAGATACGTTTCATTACCTATCCTTCGTTCAAAGAAAACCACCAGGGAAATCCCTTCCCTGGTAATTCTTAATGTTTCATCAACGATGCCAATCAAGTATTACAATTTCACATTGATGGTGAGGGTAAGAGCCAAATCCAGTGGAAAAGCCAAGGAAAACTGTTTTTTTTTTGTTTAAATAAAAGTAAACTGACATTTTAAAATTACTCTGTTTGTGGTTTTACTGTTTTTTCTCTAATAAATTATAATACATTCTTTTCTTCTTTCTATCTGTTCGTTTCTTTGCAGTCGGTAAGTAGTTAGCATGATTATCGTTTTAAGAACTGTTATCATCATCTATTAGGGAAATCGAGGGAAATCAATTCCTGTTAATTCTTTATTTTCATACACAACTTGAATGAAATATTATAATTTTCGCAGCATTCGTGAAGAATATTATTATTTTTATACAATAACATTTTATCGACTATATAAATGGTTATGTCAATGAAGCTGGAACCAGTGATGATACAGTCGGAGATCTGCCCCCGTGACGTCCGATTTTATTACCGATTTTGTATATCACTACGTTTGAATTTCGGCGGTCGCGTAAGGTTACACGCATAGAGTTTTCCGATAACCATATATTGCCAAATATGATTCATATTGCCAAAAAAAGACACATACGCGTATAAAAAACAATATTTAATGCATGGGTGGAATGGTATGTTGAAATTAGGCCAAGAAAATTAGATAGCAGTTTCACGATCTTGCCGGTATGCTTAAAAATCATTCCTAAAACACGATTAAGCCTGAAAATAACTCAAAAGTGACCCGAATATTACGTTAAGTGAAATACCTTTTGAATTTTGTCGCATTCAGAACATCAAACATCTTAAGACCGCTTTTCACAGTTCGTGAAGAAGCAGATTATGCGTTCGTTAGCTTGTCTGGCGGCCCTATTGAATTTCGACTTGATGTTATCGCGGTATTTCAGCTGGACATTTTCTCTCGTGGTTTGATCGCATGTGTAAACAATACATTATATCGTTGTAGATCAGCGCGTTTCTCCTGATGGAAATGGGGATGAGTATAGATAGAATGTAAATGCAATTTCAAATCACATCAAGCTCACGTTTGCCCCCATCATTAAGTGGGGGCAAACGAGCGTTGTTTTTTTTCCATAGTATACATGCATGTCGAAAGCTATGGCAGGAGAGGTGGGAAGTGGAGATGGGTGGTGGGTCAGATGGGCACACCTAGGTGAGGCCCGTGGACACAATACCCCAAGAAAAGCGGGCAATGGGCCTTAATAGATTTATTTCATGGGAATGCTTAAGTAGTTTATTCTGTAGTATACAAGCATATCAACTCCCCTACCCCCCCCCCCCATCCACCATTGGAAGCATTCTTTTTTATAACACTGGTTGCTGACAATGACGCACACCAATCAAAGAAAAAACACAAGTTTGAATTCCTTTTCAACATTTTTATTCATTGATAGAACATGTTGATGGCAATTAAAAAATGATGTTAATACAAACAAGGAGATTATCCGCATAAGTTTAAGTACATGGTAAGGTCATATGAAAACAAAGAAACATGCAGCGGGTTATAGCAAATATTTTTCTCACGAATATGCTCATATGATTTTAAGCAAGCGCTGACAGTGGTAAAAAGCAAAACAAAGGAGGTAAATAAACTGTCCCGCATTCACAAATTTTACAATAAACCACTCACCAAAGCCCTCACTCTTTACCACTTCATAGTAGCCTATCTAAATAGGCCCAGAGAGACTGGCTGTTGTTTTGAACAAGGCTCAAAGCATATGCAAGGTTACACTTCAGCAATACCTTCACACATGCAGAAAATAAGAAGTAATGTTGAAGTAATGAAGAAGTAATGTTGGAATATTTCTTCTGACATGACTGGCAAATACAGCCTTCATTATATATACCTTGTTCTCTCAAGTTGATGACCAACTGAACGCGGTGTGGAGGTGCCTGACCAATATGCCAGTAGCGAGATTTACTTTGCAGGCACACTTTACATGGCCCACTTGTTTTACTAGGATGCAAAGTTTGGTATGCACTTTCCTTAGGCATAGCAATGGATAATTACAAGCTTATTTACAACAATAACTACATAAATAAAATAGTAAAGAGCTAAGATTATAACAGAGTATAATATAAAATGACACTTAATGAGCTTGGACTAGCCTATATAAAATGTAAACAGCAAGCACTAGAATAGTACTACTACTTGGTCTGCAACTAACTTAAGATAGGCAAGGCTATGGCATTATCAAGTACTGACTCCTACAGCCTACAGGAGGCTAATGGCTGGCCTTTAGAAATTAACCCAATAATCCAACTCCTAGGTTAAGCCTACTTAGATTAGAAAAACATGTCTGAAATGGTATAGGAATAAGTTAGGCTATTGCTTGTACTTTTGTAAATTGTAGGCATCAAGAAAGTTTGAAATACTAGTACGACTTCAAAAACATCATACAACTGCTATAGTTCTAGATATGAACTTGGCTATAATTTATAAGTAGGGACACCGAACTATGCAAGTAGCATTTAGAATCAGAGATACCTAACTAATAAATAAACAAGGAGGCTGTGAGCTGACAGATTTGATTTTGAGATAAGAGAAATAGGCCTAGGTAATAACTATTATTAATATTAGGGAGTCACTAATGCTAAGTACCCTATAGGCCTAGTATTTTACCAACACACTGTGTAGGCCCACGCACTCCTGGGGCCTACTCCAAATCATATTCATAATTTACCCTGTGCTTATGCACACCTGTAGGATGTAGGACAGTTTTGTGTACGTACTACTGCTATAACAAGTTAATATACATAGGCTAGGCTACTGACAAATACTGTGTAATCCGTAGCTTTGTTAATGCGATTGCGAAACCTAAGCACTGATCGCTTCGTGTAGTGCATACGATAGGATAAAAATAAAGACCTAAGCAACACGTTTAGGATCTCATTTTCAGCAGGCCAAAAATAACCTCATTTAACCGTGAAATGACTTCACGTTGTAGTATATTGTAGAAAAAATGTTTATACCAGAAAATACACTCGTTGGTACGACTGGTGACTTAAGACGGCAATGTCACAGATAAAATCGGAGCTAAAGTTTAGGTACTCACCTCACTGTTTCTCGCAAGTAACGTTCATTTCTTCGTCGTCAACCGTACCACAGCAGCTTAGTTTCGTCAAAACTCGGATATTCTCGGGTAAAGGAATGTTTTACGTCACATATGAAGAAAGTTAACGCTTCTAAAATATATGAATATGCATAATTCCGACAATTTCTTTATGTGGTGTCGATTGGATTCGCGCAACTTCGCAATCCGGAAGAGAGTAGTTTTCACTACTTCCGGTAAGACTTCTCGTGGCTAATACATGCGCAATAACGGTTTTTTTCTTGAGGTCAGATCTCCGACTGGATATGAGCTAGTGAGGTGATGAGCGAAAACGGGGTAAAAAAGTTTAAGTAAAGTTACTTGTGTCAGCTATAATAAACTTACATTTAAAACTTTAAAACTGTATCTACATTATATAACGATTTGTTATTTTCTTTCATCTATTCGTTTCTTTTCAGAGGGTAAGTGAGTAACATAATTAAAGTAAGTGGTTAATTCCCTGTTAATTCTTTATGTTTTATCAACGATGAAAATTAAATATTACAATTTCACATTAAAGGGTGAGGGTAAGAGTCAGCGCCAGGAATTTTCACAGCATTCGTCAAGAACAATTTGAACAATAACATGTTTATCGATTATGTATGGCAATGTCAATAAAGATAGAACGATTGTTGTAATTAATTTTTAACTTTAACCTTTAACCAGTGATGATATTAGCTAGTGAGGTGAAGAGCGAAAACGGGGAAAAAATTCCTTATTTTTCATCAACGATGAAAATCAAATATTACAATTTCACATTGATGGTGAGGGTAGGAGCCAAAACCAGTGGAAAGGCCAAGGAAAACTGTTTGTTTAAAATTGAAATAAACTGACATATTAAAGTTACTTTGTTTGTGTTTTACTGCTTTTCTCTATTGTATAATAATTCGTTCTTTCTTCTTTCCATCTGTTCCTTTCTTTGCAGCCGGTAAGTATTTATCATGCTTAACGTTCGCAGTACAGTGTTATTACATATTAACACGAGTGAAATCAGTTCCTGTTAATTCTTTATTTTCGTATACAATATTAAAAAAGGATAGGAATTTTCACAGCATTCGTAAAGCACAATTTAATACAATAACATGTTTTTGATTATTTATGACAATGCAATAAAGATAGAACTATTGTAGTAAATAATTTGTAACTTTAACCTTTAACCCCTTAATCCCTTTTCCATCCACATCCCTTTCACACAATGGAATTCATTAGATTCTGAGCCATCTGTCTCAATCGCGAGAGGAATATACGGCACTTACATGGCTGTCTAATTTCGTGTTATGTGTTTCAATGCAGTGTTACTTTTGAACCGATCTGCACTGCAACACTGCACGTCTTCAAATCTGCATACGAAAGGACAATGCAATTAATAGCACAAAAAGTGACTTCAAATACCGCGAAATTTAGAATTGATGAATGTTATTAACGGAACCCTTCATGAACGGGTCAGGATTGGCCTTAGGTGTTTAAAATATGACTAGATTTTTGTTATCACGTGCCGTCAGATCTTAAACGATAGTAGATACGTTTCAATACCTATCCCTCGTTCAAATAAAACCACCAGGGAAATTACTTCCCTAATATTTCTTTCTTTTTATCAACGATGCCAATCAAATATGATAATTTTCACATTTGAAGGTGAGGGTAAGAGTCTAAACCAGTGGAAAAGCCAAGGAAAACTGTTTGTTTCAATTATAGTAAACTGACATTTTAAAGTCACCGTGTTTGTGGTTTTACTTTTTTTCTCTAATAAATATGAATAAGTTCTTTTCTTATTTCTATCTGTTCGTTTCTTTGCAGTCTGTAAGTAGTTAGCATGATTATCGTTTTTGAACTGTTATTTTCTATTAGGGAAATCGAGGGAAATCAATTCCTGTTAATTCTTTATTTTCATACACAACTTGAAAGAAATATTATAATTTTCACAGCATTTGTAAAGAATGTTATTATTTTAATACAATAACATGTTTATCGACTATATAATGGCTATGTCAATGAAGCTGGAACGATTGTTTTGAACTGAATTCGTCACTTTCATATTTAACTATTGAAAATATGAGCTAGTGATGTGATAAGCCAAAAACAGTGTCAAGCATTGTCAATCAAATATTATCATTTTCACAACTTTAGAAATACAAATTTTAATTCAATAATTGATTTATCGATTACATGGATCGCAATTTCAATGAAGATAGAACAACTGTTTTTAAATGAATTTGTAACTCCCACATTAATCATTGATGTTATGATCTATTTAGCAGAAATGCTAAAGGAAACTAGTTGTTTAAATTATAATGGCATCGACATGTTAGAGTTACTGTGTTTGTGTTTAACTGTTTTTCTCTATTGTATAATAATTCGTTCTTTCTTCTTTCCATCTGTCCGTTTCTTTGCAGTCGGTAAGTATTTATCATGCTTTACATTCGCAGAACAGTGTTATTACATATTAACACTAGAGAAATTAATTCTTGTTAATTCTTTATATTTGTACACAATTTGAATAAAATATTAGAAAATTCACAACATTCGTAAAGCACAATTTAAAAAAAAACAGTTTATCGACTATTTATGGCAATGTCAATAAAGATAGAACGATTTTGGTAATTAATTTGTAACTTTAACCTTTAACCATCGATGATATGTTATGTATATTTTAGTAACGGAAACCTTCATGAACGAGTCAGGATTGGCCTTTGGTGTTTAAAATATGACAATATTTTTGTGATCACGTGTCGGCAGACCTTTAACGATGGTAGATACGTTTCATTACCTATCCTTCGTTCAAAGAAAACCACCAGGGAAATCCCTTCCCTGGTAATTCTTATTTTTTAATCAACGATGCCAATCAAATATTACAATTTCACATTGATGGTGAGGGTAAGAGCCAAAACCAGTGGAAAAGCCAAGGAAAACTGTTTTTTTTTTAAATAAAAGTAAACTGACAATTTTAAGTTACTCTGTTTGTGGTGTTACTGTTTTTTTCTCTAAAAAATATGAATACGTTCTTTTGTTCTTTCTATCAGTTCGTTTCTTTGCAGTCGGTAAGTAGTTAGCATGATTATCGTTTTTAGAACTGTTATCATCATCTATTAGGGAAATTGATTTCCCTCAATTCCTGTTAATTCTTTATTTTTATACACAACTTGAATGAAATATTATAATTTTTCACAGCATTCGTGAAGAATATTATTATTTTTATACAATAACATGTTTATCGACTAAATAAATGGTTATGTCAATGAAGCTGGAACCATTGATGATATGAGCTAGCGATGTGATGAGCCGAATACACGGAAAAAGATTAAGTAAGATTACTTGTGTCAGCTATAATAAACTTACATTTTAAACTCCCTGTGTTTGTGTGTTTACTATTGTTTCTACATTATATAACGATTTGTTATTTTCTTTCATCTATTCGTTTCTTTTCAGGAGGTAAGTGTGTAACATAATTAAAGTAAGGGGTTAATTCCCTGTTAATTCCTTATTTTCTATCAACGATGAAAATCAAGAAATTACAATTTCACATTAAAGGGTGATGGTTAGAGCCAAAACCAGTGGAAAAGCCAAGGAAAACTGTTTGTTTAAAATAAAAATAAACTGACATTTTAAAGTTACTCTGTTTGTGGTTTTACTGATTTTTCTCTAATAAATTATAATACATTCTTTTCTTCTTTCTATCTGTTCGTTTCTTTGCAGTCGGTAAGTAGTTAGCATGATTTTCGTTTTTAGAACTGTTATGATCATCTATTATGGATATCGAGGGAAATCAATTCCTGTTAATTCTTTATTTTCATACACAACTTGAATGAAATATTATAATGTTTACAGCATTCGTAAAGAATATTATTATTTTTATACAATAACATGGTTATCGACTACATGAATGACTATGTCAATGAAGCTGGAACGATTGTTTTGAACTGAATTTTTCACTTTCATATTTAACTATTGAATATATGAGCTAGTGATGTGATGAGTCTAATATAGTGTCGAGCAATGTCAATCAAATAGTATAATTTTTACAACTTAAGAAATGCAAATTTTAATTCAATAATTTATGTATCGATTACATGGATCGAAATATCAATGAAAATAGAACAACTGTTTTTAAATGAATTTGTAACTCCCACATTAATCATTGATGTTATGATCTATTGAGCAGAAATCCTAAGGGAAACTATTTGTTTAAATTATAATGACATTGACATGTTAATGTTACTGTGTCTGTGTTTTACTGATGTTCTCTTTTGTATAATAATTGTTCTTCCTTCTTTCCATCTGTCCGTTTTTTTGCAGTCGGTAAGTATTTATTATGTTTAACGTTCGTAGAACAGTGTTATTATGTATTAGCACGAGGTAAATCAATTCCTGTTAATTCTGTATATATTTGTATACAATTTGAATACAAAATTAGAATTTTCACAGCATTTGTAAAGCACAAGTTATTGCAATAACATATGTATCGATTATTTATGGCAATGTCAATAAAGTTAGAACGATTGTTGTAATATTTTTTTTTTATTTTTACCTTTAACCATTGATGATATGAGCTAATGAGTTCTTTGCTTATTTCTATCAATTCTCTTTTTTAGGGGATGGTAAGCTTTTTTATGCTTTACGTTTGTAGATACACGTCATTATCTATTCCATCTTCGATGGAACCACAATGGAAATCAGTTCCCGTTATTTCTTTATTAACAAACATAATTTGATTAAAATGTTATTAATTTCACAAAATTTGAAACTCTCAATTTAATTATCACCTAAATTTAATACACTAACATGTTAATCGAATATTTTGCAATGTCAATGACTATAAAACAATTGTTTTGAAATGGAAATTTAACTTTTCAATCAAACCATTGATGTTATGAGCTAGCGAGGTGATGAGCCAAAAGCAGGAAAATCATGTGATGACTTTCTCTTTTCTCCTTTCTTTCTTTTCCATTGTTGTGCAGGCTGTAAGTCATTTCATGATTTATCTTTGTTTGATAAACATCAGTATCGAATACCTCTTCAAAGAAACCAAAAATGGGACTGCCAATGACGAGAAATCGATCGTTTTGAAATAAATTTGTAATATTAATATTTAACCGTTGGTAATATGGGCTAGTGAGGTGATGAGCCAAAAGCAGGAAAATCAGTTCAGAAAAAGTTAAGAAACTAGATGTATCACTTAACATAAACTCTCATTTCTAAAGTAACTGTGAGTCCTGTTTAAATGTTTTTCCTCTATTATATGATGATTTCTCTTATTTTTTCTATTCCTTATTTATTTGTATCTTTGCAGGCGGTAAGTTTTTATATTAACGTTTTAGATCATAAAAAATATATAAAAAACATATTATCTATCTCAAAGAATACACTGGGCAAATCAATTCCTGTTAAATGTTTTTTTTTTTCATACACAATTTGACTGAAATATTATCATTTTCACAACATTGGAAACATTAGAATTTAATACAATAACATGTTTATACATTTTACGTATGGTATTGTCAATGAATAAAGAACTATCGTTTTGAAATAAATTTGTAATATTAATATTTAACCGTTGGAAATATGGGCTAGTAAAGTGATGACCAAAAGCAGGAAAATCAGTTCAGAAAATAAAATGTTTCAATTAAAATAAAATAAAAATTTGGAAACCACTGTATTTGTATGTTTACTGTTTTCTCTATTATGTGATGACTTTCTCTTTTCTCCTTTCTTTCTTTTTCATTTGTTTGCAGGCTGTAAGTCATTTCATGATTTTTCTTTGTTTGATAAACATCAGTATCGAATACCTCTTCAAAGAAACCAAAAATGGGACTGCCAATGAGGAGAAATCGATTGTTTTGAAATAAATTTGTAATATTAGTATTTAACCGTTGGTAATATGGGCTAGTGAGGTGATGAGCCAAAAGCAGGAAAATCATGTGATGACTTTCTCTTTTCTCCTTTCTTTCTTTTTCATTGTTGTGCAGGCTGTAAGTCATTTCATGATTTTTCTTTGTTTGATAAACATCAGTATCGAATACCTCTTCAAAGAAACCAAAAATGGGACTGCCAATGAGGAGAAATCGATTGTTTTGAAATAAATTTGTAATATTAGTATTTAACCGTTGGTAATATGGGCTAGTGAGGTGATGAGCCAAAAGCAGGAAAATCAGTTCAGAGAATTAGTTGTTTCAATTAAAATAAATTCACAATTTAAAATCCACTGTACCTGTATATATGTTTATTGTTTTCTCTATTACATGATGACTTTCTCTTTTCTTCTTTCTATCTATTCCACTTTTTTTTGCAGAGTGTAAGTCATTTCATGATTTTTCTTTGTTTGATAAACATCAGTATCGAATACCTCTTCAAAGAAACCAAAAATGGGACTGCTCAATGACGAGAAATCGATTGTTTTGAAATAAATTTGTAATATTAGTATTTAACCGTTGGTAATATGGGCTAGTGAGGTGATGAGCCAAAAGCAGGAAAATCAGTTCAGAAAATTAGTTTTTTCAATTAAAATAAACTCACAATTTAAAATTCACTGTATTATTATGTTTATTGTTAATTTTCACAACATTGATAACGCACTATTGAATATTAAAAATATATGTATCCATTATATGATTTGCAATGTCAATAAAGATGTTACAATTTTTTGAAATAAAATAATCACTATTAAACTTAACCATTCAAGATATGAGCCAGTGTGGTCAGAAAAAGAACTTAAGAAACTAGATGTATCACTTAACATAAACTCTCATTTCTAAAGTAACTGTGAGTCCTGTTTAAATGTTTTTCCTCTATTATATGATGATTTCTCTTATTTTTTCTATTCCTTATTTATTTGTATCTTTGCAGGCGGTAAGTTTTTATATTAACGTTTTAGATCATAAAAAATATATAAAAAACATATTATCTATCTCAAAGAATACACTGGGCAAATCAATTCCTGTTAAATGTTTTTTTTTTTCATACACAATTTGACTGAAATATTATCATTTTCACAACATTGGAAACATTAGAATTTAATACAATAACATGTTTATACATTTTACGTATGGTATTGTCAATGAATAAAGAACTATTGTTTTGAAATAAATTTGTAATATTAGTATTTAACCGTTGGTAATATGGGCTAGTGAGGCAGGAAAATCAGTTCAGAAAATAAAATGTTTCAATTAAAATAAAATCACGATTTGGAAACCACTGTATTGGTATGTTTTCTGTTCTCTCTATTAAATGATGACTTTCTCTTTTCTCCTTTCTTTCTTTTCCATTTGTTTGCAGGCTGTAAGTCATTTCATGATTTTTCTTTGTTTGATAAACATCAGTATCGCATACCTCTTCAAAGAAACCAAAAATGGGACAGCCAACGAGGAGAAATCGATTGTTTTGAAATAAATTTGTAATATTAATATTTAACCGTTGCTAATATGGGCTTGTGAGGTGATGAGCCAAAAGCAGGAAAATCAGTTCAGAGAATTAGTTGTTTCAATTAAAATAAATTCACAATTTAAAATCCACTGTACCTGTATATATGTTTATTGTTTTCTTTATTACATGATGACTTTCTCTTTTCTTCTTTCTATCTATTCCACTTGTTTTTGCAGAGTGTAAGTCATTTCATGATTTATCTTTTTTAGATAAATCACATTATCGAATACCTCTTCACAGGAACCAACATTCCATATATTCCATATTTTCAAGCACAAATTGAAAGAAATATTAAATTTTCACAACTTAAACGACTGACACGTATCATCCATGTTGAAGGATTATATGCATGGTTTTCTCATGGACGATAGAACGATTGATTTGTAACTTTAAATGTTAACCGGTGCTGATATAAGTAAGAAAGGTGATAAGAAAAACAGGAAAAACGTTAAGGAAATCTCGTTGTCTCAGTTGCAATAAATTTCCATGAGAAAGTCACTGTGTTTGCGTTTTTGTTGTACTCGAAAATGTAATAATTTGTTCTTTTCTTATTTCTATTTATTTGTAATTTTGCAGGCGGTAAGTCGTTTTCATGGGAATATCAATGACGAGAAATCGATTGTTTTGAAATAAATTTGTAATATTAGTATTTAACCGTTGGTAATATGGGCTACTGAAGTGATGACCAAAAGCAGGAAAATCAGTTCAGAAAATAAAATGTTTCAATTAAAATAAAATCACGATTTGGAAACCACTGTATTTGTATATATGTTTATTGTTTTCTCTATTACATGATGACTTTCTCTTTTCTTCTTTCTATCTATTCCACTTTTTTTTGCAGAGTGTAAGTCATTTCATGATTTATCTTTTTTATATAAACATCAGTATCGAATACCTTTTCACAGGAACCAACAATGGGAATGTCAATGACGAGAAATCGATTGTTTTGAAATAAATTTGTAATATTAGTATTTAACCGTTGGTAATATGGGCTAGT
>KN882534.1:49645-67917 GCA_000934455.1 Apostichopus parvimensis
GTCAATGAATATAGAACTATTGTTTTGAAATGAATTTGTAAATTTAATATTTAACTATTGAAGATATGAGTGAGTGAGGGGATAAGCCAAAACAGGGGAAAAGTTAATCAAAACTAATTTTTTTCATTTAACATAAACTTACAGTTTAAAGTGATGTATATGTTTTTTTTTACAAGACCCTTAATTATTTTTTCATTCTATCATTTTTCTTTGCAGGTGGTAAGCCTTTTTAATGTTAACGATTTGTAGATACATGTCAACATCTCTTCCCTCTTCAAAGAAACTACCAGGGAAATTAATGTGTTAAATATCTATTTTATCTATTTGTAAAATCTATTTGTTTGTTTGCAGGGGTAAGTCTTTTTCATAGCTAAAGTAATATATACGAAAGAAACAACCAGGCAAAACGGTTCCTGTCAATTTCTTCTTTTTATAAACATTTCTTAAATATTATTATTATTTTAACAACCTTGGTAACAAAAAATGTAATAAAATAAATTACATTTAGATCAATTATAACAATGACAATATCAATGAAGATAGGACGATTGTTTTAAAATGAAGTTTTTACTTCAACATTTGACCCTATAATGATATGAACTAGTGAGGTTATGAGCCAAAACAGTGGAAACGCTTATGAAATGAGTTGTTTCACTTATAATATTCTTACATTATTAAGTCACTGTATTTGTGTTTTTAATGTTTCTTCTATTTTAAATAACATTTAGTTCTTTTCTCCTTTCTTTTAATTTATTTGCAGTTGGTAAGTAGTTTTCATGATGACGGTGCGAAGATACTTGCCATCATCTATTCCCTCTTCAAAGAAACTACCAGGGAAATTAATTCGTGTTAATTATTTATTTTCAAGCACAAATTGAAAGAAATATTAGGTTTTCACAACTTTAACGACTGACACATATTATCCATGTTGAAGAATGATATGCATGATTATCTCAAGGACGATAGAACGATTGATTTGTAACTATAAAGGAAGAAACCAACAATGGGAATGTCAATGACGAGTAATCGATTGTTTTGAAATCAATTTGTAATAATAATATTTAACCGTTGGTAATATGGGCTAGTGAGGTGATGGGCCAAAAACAGGAAAATCAGTTCAGGAAATTAGTTGTTTCAATTAAACTAAACTCACAACTTAAAATTCACTGTATTTGTATGTTTATTGTTTTCTCTATAATATGATGATTTGTTATTTTCTTCTTTCAATCTTCTTGTTTCTTTAAAGGTGGTTAGTATTTATCATGATTAATATTTTCAGAAACCTCTGAGTTTCTAAACTCTTTTCAAAGAAACCATCAGGCAAAACATTTCCAGAAAATTGTTTATTTTTTTTTACAAAATTTGAGTGGAAATTTTCTAATTTTCACAACATTGATAACGCACTATTGAATATCAAAAATATATGTATCTATTATATGATTTGCAATGTCAATAAAGATATAACAATTTTGTGAAATGAAATACTCACTTTTAAATTTAACCATTTTAAGATATGAGCCAGTGTAATCAGAAAAAGAATTTAAGAAACTAGATGTAACACTTAACATAAACTCTCATTTCTAAAGTAACTGTGAGTCCTGTTTAAATGTTTTTCCTCTATTATATGATGATTTCTCTTATTTTTTCTATTCCTTATTTATTTGTATCTTTGCAGAAGGTAAGTTTTTATGTTAACGTTTTAGATAATAAAAAATATATAAAACACATATCATCAACTTCAAAAAATACACTGGGCAAATCAACTCCTGTTAAATGGGTTTTTTTTCATACACAATTTGACTGAAATATTATAATTTTCACAACATTGGAAACATTGGAATTTAATACAATAACATGTTTATACATTTAACGTATGGTATTGTCAATGAATATAGAACTATTGTTTTGAAATGAATTTGTAAATTTAATATTTAACTATTGAAGATATGAGTGAGTGAGGGGATAAGCCAAAACAGAGGAAAAGTTAAGCAAAACTAATTTTTTCATTTAAAATAAACTTACAGTTTTAAGTGATGTATATGTTTGTTTTTTTTACAAGACACTTAATTATTTTTTTCATTCTATCATTTTTCTTTGCAGGTGGTAAGCCTTTTTAATGTTAACGATTTGTAGATACATGTCATCATCTATTCCCTCTTCAAAGAAACTACCAGGGAAATTAATTCGTGTTAATTATTTATTTTCAAGCACAAATTGAAAGAAATATTAAGTTTTCACAACTTTAACGACTATCACATATTATCCATGTTGAAGGATTATATGCATGGTTATCTCAAGGACGATAGAACGATTGATTTGTAACTTTAAATGAAGAAACCAACAATGGGAATGTCAATGACGAGAAATCGATTGTTTTGAAATAACTTTGTAATAATAATATTTAACCGTTGGTAATATGGGCCAGTGAGGTGATGGGCCAAAAGCAGGAAAATCAGTGCAGGAAATTAGTTGTTTCAATTAAAATAAGCTCACAACTTAAAATTTACTGTATTTGTATGTTTATTGTTTTCTCTATAATATGATGATTTGTTATTTTCTTCTTTCAATCTACTTGTTTCTTTAAAGTTGTCAAGTATTTATCATGATTAATGTTTGCAGAAACTTCTGAGTTTCTAAACTCTTTTCAAAGAAACCATCAGGCAAATCATTTCTAGAAACTTGTTTAAGATTTTTTACAAAATTTGAGTGGAATATTCTAATTTTCACAACATTGATAATGCATTATTGAATATGATCAATATATGTATCCATTATATGAATTGCAATGTCAATGAAGATGTAACAATTTTGTGAAATGAAATAATCACTTTTAAATTTAACCATTAAAGATATGAGCCAGTGTGGTCAGAAAAAACTTTAGAAAACTAGTTGTATCACTTGACATAAACTCTCATTTCTAAAGTAACTGTGATTCCTGTTTAAATGTTTTTCCTCTATTATATGATGATTTCTCTTACTTTTTCTATTCCTTATTTATTTGTATCTTTGCAGTCGGTAAGTTTTTATATTAACGTTTTAGATAATAAAAAATATATAAAAAACATATCATCTACTTCAAAGAATACACTGGGCAAATCAATTCCTGTTAAATGTTTTTTTCCATACACAATTTGACTGAAATATTATAACTTTCACAACATTGGAAACCTTGGAATTTATTACAATAACATGTTTATACATTTTACGTATGGTATTGTCAATGAATATAGAACTATCGTTTTGAAACGAATTTGTAAATTTAATATTTAACTATTGAAGATATGAGTGAGTGAGGATATAAGCCAAAACAGGGGAAAAGTTAAGCAAATTTATTTTTGTTCAATTAAAATAAACTTACAGTTTTAAGTGATGTATATGTTTTTTTTTTTTACAAGACCCTTAATTATTTTTTTCATTCTATCATTTTTCTTTGCAGGTGGTAAGACTTTTTATGTTAAAGAGGTTATGAAATGAAAAATTGTCATGTCTTGGAATGGTTTATCTACATTACTACAACACCACCCATGCACAACTTTCCGTATATACGGCTTCAAACGCCAGAAATTCGCTGTCAAAGTATTCCCTAGAGACCTCTCGAGCTGCCACTCGTATAAAAAAGCAAAGCTGCCCACCGCAGTTCATCTGACGTCATCAAAGGAACCATTTCAGCCAAAGCCGACTCCCCGCTGTTAACCGATACGGCGTTACACAGTTTACTACATGTAACCACAACACTCTTCTCATCAATTGAAAATGTCTTCTCCCGAATCTTCCGATTCCGAGGAAATAGGACTTCACCTCTCAGGCCTTTCGTAAGCTTTGACGAAAATTATTTTCTTGAGGAAGAAGAGGAGGAAATAGTTTTCGAAGTTGATGAAGATAATATCGGTGTTTTTCCCTAACAATTGAGCCCCTTGCAGAAGAATTGTAAAACGATCCTGATGGCCGAGACGCGTCGCTGCCGATCGAAGTCCCCGAGCAGAACGGTTGGACTACGGCCTGAACCGAAACTGGTCGGTTGAGCATAAACAAAACCACCGTTATTAAGACCATCATATGATTTAAATTATCTCGAATGTCGATGATCCTGCTACTGAACTTTGTAGCGAAGCTTCTAGAATTTTGTGTCTTACAGTGCAAGGAAAATGTGACATTCTGTACAGTGCAACCCTATAGTACTATAGAGTAGTGGTAACATGGGGTCTAGACCTAACTTATAGACGTTGTATAACAGGCTAGCCCGTGTAATTGTATCATCCAACTGTTACGTAAAATCACAACACAACGCCAGTTTTACCACAAAAGAAAACTTGCAGATCTAGTATTGATTGTTCTAAAACTAACTGGCTTTAAGTTTTGTGCAAAATATTAGGTAACCAAAAGAAATCGTCATTTGCTGTATAAAGGAGGCCTAGGCTATGGTCATAACAAGTAATTTGGCAACAGTATAGGCAGGGAGTTGTTATGGAACAACTCCCTGGTATAGGCCTACATGTACTCGTAACGTTGTGTATGTGTAGTGTTTTGAGCGAGTCGTGTTCAAATTCTTCAATTTCTGTCATCTTTTGGAAAGGCTTGCAGTAGAAATCCGTCTTTACTTGTGGTGGAGCAACCTGATACCACATATCGGTTCGGCATATTTAACAGTAACGAGATAAATTTACGTAAAAACAAAACTCCAAACACCAAATCTCAATTACTACGGAGCACTGTGTTCTTAGACGTTTAAGAATGTAAACATAGCGTCTCGGGAGTGAGCTGAGTTCCTCGACTGACGTCACGCCGCATTACCGTAAAATCAACAATTATTAGAAAGTTTTAATTACCCTCGAATTTTTGATCGTTTATTCCTCGAGGATGCCAACTTCGGTTGACACAAATTGGGTATCATTGGAAAGCTATGAGTGTACAGAATACGTTGATAAAGATTTTTTTTCCATTTCATAACCTCTTTAACGATTTGTAGATACATGTCATCATCTCTTCCCTCTTCAAAGAAACTACCAGGGAAATTAATGTGTTAAATATCTATTTTATCTATTTGTAAAATCTATTTGTTTGTTTGCAGGGGGTAAGTCTTTTTTATAGCTGAAGTTATATATACTAAAGAAACCACCAGGCAAAACGGTTCCTGTCAATTTCGTCTTTTTATGAAAATTTCTAAAATATTATTATTATTTTTACAAACGTGGTAACAAAAAATGTAATAAAATAAATTACATTTAGATCAATTATAACAATGACAATATCAATGAAGATAGGACAATTGTTTTAAAATGAAGTTTTTACTTCAACATTTGGTCCATTAATGATATGAACTAGTGAGATTATGAGCCAACACAGTGGAAACGCTTAGGAAACGAGTTGTTTCACTTATAATATTCTTACATTATAAAGTCACTGTATTTGTGTTTTTAATGTTTCTTCTATTTTAAATGACATTTAGTTCTTTTCTCCTTTCTATTAATTTATTTGCAGGTGGTAAGTAGTTTTCATGATGACGGTGCGTAGATACGTGCCATCATCTTTTCCCTCTTCAAAGAAACTACCAGGGAAATTAATTCGTGTTAATTATTTATTTTCAAGCACAAATTGAAAGAAATATTAAGTTTTCACAACTTTAACAACTGACACATATTATCCATGTTGAAGGATTATATGCATGGTAATTTCATGGACGATAGAACGATTGATTTGTAACTTTAAAAGTTAACAGGTGCTGCTATAAGCTAGAGAAATGATGAGTCAAAAACAGGGAAAACGTTAAGGAAATCTCGTTGTCTCAGTTGCAATAAATTTTCATTAGAAAGTTAATGTGTTTGCGTTTTGTTTCCTCGATAAGTTATAATTTCTTTCTTCCTTATTCCTAATTATTTGCAACTTTGCAGACGGTAAGTCATTTTCATGAATAACGTTAAGTTTGTAAATACGAAATAAATCCACCAGAATGGTATTTTAGAAATAAATTTGTAACTTTTACATTTAACCATTGATGACATGAGCAAGTGAGGTGATGAGACAAAAACGGGAAAGTTAAGGAAACTAGCTCCTTAGTTATAATAAACTAGAAGTTTATATCACTGGGCTTATGTTTTTACTTTTTTTTACTATTTACATTTAACCATTGATGACATGAGCAAGTGAGGTGATGAGACAAAAACGGGAAAGTTAAGGAAACTAGCTCCTTAGTTATAATAAACTAGAAGTTTATATCACTGGGCTTATGTTTTTACTATTTTTTACTATTTACATTTTAACTATTGCTGACATGAGCTAGTGAGGTGCTTATACAAAAACGAGATAGTTAAGAAAACTAGCTCCAAAGTTATAATAAACTTCAATTTTAAAAGTCACTGTGTTTATGCTTGTACTGTGTCTCCTATATGATATTAAGATTTGTTCTTTTTCTACTTTCTATCTTTTTGTTTGTTTGCAGGGGGTAAGTATTTTTCATAGCTGAAGTTATATATACGAAAGAAACCACCAGGCAAAACGGTTCCTGTCAATTTCTTCTTTTTATAAACATTTCTAAAATAATATTATTATTTTCATAACCTTGGTAACAAAAAATGTAATAAAATAAAATACATTTAGATCAATTATAACAATGACAATATCAATGAAGATAGGACGATTGTTTTAAAATGAAGTTTTTACTTCAACATTTGGTCCATTAATGATATGAACTAGTGAGGTTATGAGCCAACACAGTGGAAACGCTTAGGAAACGAGTTGTTTCACTTATAATATTCTTACATTATAAAGTCACTGTATTTGTGTTTTTAATGTTTCTTCTATTTTAAATGACATTTAGTTCTTTTCTCCTTTCTATTAATTTATTTGCAGGTGGTAAGTAGTTTTCATGATGACGGTGCGTAGATACGTGCCATCATCTATTCCCTCTTCAAAGTAACTACCATGGAAATTAACTCGTGTTACTTATTTATTTTTAAACACAAATTGAAAGAAATAATAAGTTTTCACAACTTTAACGACTGACACATATTATCCATGTTGAAGGATTATATGCATGGTTATCTCAAGGACGATAGAACGATTGATTTGTAACTTTAAAAGTTAACCGGTGCTGATATAAGCTAGAGAGATGATAAGAAAAACAGGGAAAACGTTAAAGAAATCTCGTTGTCTCAGTTGCAATAAATTTCCATGAGAAAGTCACTGTGTTTGTGTTTTTGTTGTCCTCGAATATGTAATAATTTGTTCTTTTCTTATTTCTATTTATTTGTTACTTTGCAGGCGGTAAGTCGATTTCGTGATTAACGTGCAGTTTGTAGATACGAAATAAATCCACTAGAATGATTGTTTTGAAAAAAGTTGTAACTTTTACATTTAACCATTGATGACATGAGCTAGTGGGGTGACGAGACAAAAATTAGGGAAAGCTAATGAAACTAGTTCCTTAGATGTAATAAACTACACTTTTAAAGTGACTGTGTTTATGCTTTTACTCTGTCTTCTATATTATATTAAGGTTTTTTTTTTTCAACTTTCTATCTATTTGTTTTTTTTTTGCAGTTGGTAAGTCTTTTTCATAGTTGACGTTTTTATATACGAAAGAAACCACCAGGCAAATCAGTTGTTGTAAATTTTTCTTTAATAAACATTTCTATGTAATATTATTATTTTCACAACATTGGTTACACAAACCTAATACAATAAAATACATTTAGATCGATTATAACAATGACAATATCAATGAGGATAGGACGATTGTTTTAAAATGAATGTGTTACTTTAACATTTGGACCATTAATGATATGAACTAGTGAGGCTATGAGCCAAAACAGTGGAAAAGCTTAGGAAACTAGTTGTTTCATTTATAATATTCTTACATTATAAAGTCACTGTATTTGTGTTTTTAATGTTTCTTCTATTTTAAATGAAATTTAGTTCTTTTCTCCTTTCTATATATGTCTTTGCAGGTGGTAAGTATTGTTCATGATAACCGTTTGTAGACACGTGTCATCATTTATTTCTTGTTCAAAATACACACTAGACAAGTCAATACCTGTTCATTCATTATTTTCATGCACAATTTGCTGAAAATGTTAGGTTTCAACTGTTTTCAACAGGTGTCAACAGGCGCAACAGAATTTTTAACAACATTAGTAACGCACAATTAATAGATTTATCGATTATATGAATGGCGATGCCAATACAGAAACAACGATTGTTTTGAAATGAATTTTAAATTTAACATTTAACCGTTATGAGCCAAAACCAGAAAAAAAGTGTGAGAAACCTAATTATTTCAGTTTTAATAAACTTCCGTTTTAAATTCACTCTTTGGTTTTTGTTTGTTTTTGCTTTTTATCTTTTATATGATTTTTTTCTTTGCTTATTTTTAGCAGATGTTAAGCTTTGATATAATTTACGTTTGTAGATACACGTCATTATCTATTCAATCTCCGAAGGAGCCACAATGGAAATCAGTTCCCGTTATTTCTTTATTAACATACATAATTTGTTTGAAATTTTATTATTTTCACAACATTTGAAACTCTCAATTTAATACACTAACATGTTTATCGATTATTTGCAATGTCAATGACTATAAAACAATTGTTTTGAAATTTTAACTTTAAAATTAAACCATTGATGTTATGAGCTAGCAAGGTGATGAACCAAAGCAGGAAAATCAGTTCAGAAAATAAGTTGTTTCAATTAAAATAAAGTAACAATTTGGAAACCACTGTATTTGTATGTTTATTGTTTTCTCTATTGTACGATGACTTTCTCTTTTCTTCTTTCTATCTATTCCATTCTTTGCAGAGTGTAAGTCTTTCATGATTTATCTTTTTTAGATAAACATCAGTATCGAATACCACTTTAAAGAAACCAACAATAGGAATGTCAATGACGAGAAATCGGTTGTTTTGAAATAAATGTGTAATATTAATATTTAATTGTTGGTAATATGGGCTAGTGAGGTGGTGAAGAAAAAGCCGGAAAATCGGTTCAGAAAATAGTTGTTTCAATTATAATAGAGCCACAATTTAAAATCCACTGTACCTGTATATTTGTTTATTGTTTTCTCTATTACATGATGACTTTCTCTTTTCTTCTTTCTATCTATTCCATTTTTCTTTTCTTTTTTTGCAGAGTGTAAGTCATTTCATGATTTATCTTTTTTAGATAAACATCAGTAACGAATACCTCTTCACAGAATATTTGTATGTTTACAGTTTTCTCTGTTATATGATGATTTGCTCGTTTCTTCTTTCTATCTATTCCCTTTTTTGCAGAGGGTAAGTTTTTTCATGATTTACCTTTCTGTATAACTGTCGGTATCGAACAACTTTTCAAAGAAACCACCATTGAATTCAAGTCATAATAATCCTTTTTTCTCATACACAATTTGAATGAAATATTACTATTTTCACAACACTGGTAACTCGCAGTTTAATACAATAAATAGTTTATCGATTATTTGAATGGTAATGTCAATGAAGATTGAACAATTTTGAAATTTATTTGTAACTTTAACATTCTACCATTGAGGATATGAGCTAGTGAGCCACAATCAGGAAAAACGCTTACGAAAACTTGTTGTTTCACTTAAATAAAACTCACATTTTAAACGCGCCGTGTTTATCCTTTTCGCGGGCTTCATTTCTTTATGAAATAATCAATGGTCCTTTTCTCCTTTCTATGTATTTGTTTCTGTGCAGAGGGTAAGTCTTTTAAAGGTTACCGTTAGTAAATACGTATCAGTATCGAATCCCTCTTCAAGGAAAACCTTACGGGCATCACTTCCTGTTTACTTCTTAGTTTCCTTACACAGTTTAAATGAAATATTATAATGTTAACAACATTGAAGAATGACAATTTAAGACAAAGCATGTTTATCGATTATATTAATGACAGCGTCATTGAAGAACTGTAATATTTAACCATTGATGCCAATTATAATATACCTTCAAGTTTAAAACCACTATATTTTTATGTTTACTGTTTTCTCTATTATATGAGGAATTTCTCTTTTCTTCTTTCTATCTATTCCATTTTTTTGCAGAATGTAAGTCTTTTTATGATATACATTTGTAGATAAATATCAGTATCTTATACCACTTCAACGAAACGACCAATGGGAATGTCAATGACGATAGAAGAATTGTTTCAAAAAGAATTTTTAATTTTAATACTTAGCCAGTAGTGATTTGAGCTAGTGAGGTGATAAACCAAAAGCCGGAAAATCAGTTTAGAAAAAAAGCTGTTTCAATTATAATAGAGTCACAACTTAAATTCACTGTAATTGTATGTTTACAGTTTTCTATATTATATGATGATTTGCTCGTTTCTTCTTTCTATCTAATCCATTCTTTGCAGAATGTATGTCGATCATTATTTAACTTTCTGTAAAACTGTCAGTTTCGAATAACTTTTTAAAGAAACCACCGTTGAAGTCAAATCCTATTAATCCTTTATTTTCATACACAATTTGAATGAAACATTACTAATTTCACAACACTGGTAACTCGCAGTTGAATACAATAACTAGTTTATCGATTATTTGAATTGTAATGGCAATAAAGATTGAACAATTGTTTTTTAACTTATTTGTAACTTTTACATTCAACCATATGAGCTAGTGAGCTAAAATCAGGAAAAACGCTTATGAAAACTTGTTGTTTCACTTAAATTTAACTGACATTTTTAAGGCGCCGTGTTCGTCCTTTTAGTGGGCTACATTTCTCTATTATATAATGAATAATTCTTTTCTCCTTTCTATGTATTTGATTCTGTGCAGACGGTAAGCCTTTAAAAACCTGGGTAAAGTTTACGTTAAAATAGTTGTTTCAGTTTTATTAAAAGAGAAATTAAACCTTGGCGTTTTGCAGTGCACTCATAATAGAGACTAACATTCCTTACACCTTCTGTAAAATATCCAGTTCACAGTTATTTGTTCGCACCTACTGCATACAGTGGCCGTTATATTCATTTTAAAAATGAAGGCGCTTCAAAAATGTCGTCGGCAAGCCACATCGTAAGTTAAATAATTCCGTTCTCTACATGTGAATTGTTCACTTACTCCCGGAGATTGTTCGGAAGTTGATGTTAAATACCGGAGTGCCAACATTTGGTTGCGTAAACAGGAGAGCGGCTGAAGGTGCAGGCAAGGGAAAACGATATAATTTTATTCCTGACAGGAAATGGTATCCAGAGAAAAGAGAACGCACAAAAGCACCATGCTTGCCCCTCCTTCGCATAACTGTTACTAGTGTCGGCAGTACTAGCATCAGAGTAACTGCCAGTGTCGGCCATGGATGCGGTCTGTTTAACAAGCTCTAGGTCTCATTGCCTCTTTTCTTCTACTGTGTATTCATATTCGAATTGATAGCAGTCAAGACCAAATGCATCCATGTTCCTTTGTTTCTTAAAAAATCCCGAGTGCGGAAAGTGTTTAATACAATAACTAGTTTATCGATGATTTGAATTGTAATGGCAATGAAGATTGAACAATTGTTTTGAAATTAATTTGAAACTTTTACATTCAACCATTGATGATATGAGCTAGTGAGCTAAACTCAGGAAAAACGCTTATGAAAACTTGTTGTTTCACTTAAATAAAACTCACATTTTAAAGGCGCCGTGTTTTTCCTTTTCGCGGGCTTCAATTCTTTATGAAATAATCAATGGTCCTTTTCTCCTTTCTATGTATTTGTTTCTGTGCAGACGGTAAGTCTTTTAAAGGTTACCGTTAGTAAATACGTATCAGTATCGAATCCCTCTTCAAAGAAAACCTTACGGGCATCACTTCCTGTTTACTTCTTAGTTTCATTACACAGTTTAAATGAAATATTATAATGTTAACAACATTGAAGAGTGACAATTTAAGACAAAGCATGTTTATCGATTATATGAATGGCAGCGTCATTGAAGAACTGTAATATTTAACCATTGATGCCAATTATAATGATACCATGTGCAATATGGAGCGCCAGTTATTAACTCCATTTGCCGCAATGGACTTGAGTGCCGCGTTTGACACAGTCAACCACCAGCTGTTATTGGACATTCTCGAGAAGTGCAGCGGAGTTCACGGGGTAGCTAGAAAATGGGTATCGTCGTATTTATCTGAGAGACAATTCGCTGTTTGTATAAACAAATCACTTTCTACGCCGATGAAGGTCAATTTCTCCGTACCACAGGGTAGTATAAATGGACCAGTATATTTCACCTGCTATACTAGCACAATGAACACATGTATCAGTGATGACCAATTCCTCATTGGCTACGCCGATGACCACAGTATCTACTCAAGTTTTAAACCCGGAGATGTTTCTTCGGAATTGGAGTCAATCAGGGGTCTTTCATCAACTCTAGAAAATGTGAAACTCTGGATGCAATTTAACCGTCTTAAGATGAATGAGGAAAAATCGGAGTTTATCGTTTTCGGAAGCAATCGCCAACTACCAAAATGCAATACAGACGTTTTATCCATTGGGGACACTCCCGTCCGTCGTACTGATAGTGTGAAGCTACTAAATGTTTACATGGATGAAACCCTCAATCTCAAACGTCATATTTCCATGAAAGCTCGTGCATCAGCCCTCGCCACGTTTAATCTGAAGAAGATCCGGAAATATTTGGACAAGTCGACATGTCTCAAAATTGCAAATGCCATGATTTTCTCCCTTATGGATTATTGCAATGGTCTTTTTATCAACCTCCCGGCCTCCACACTTCATCCTCTAGAAAGGATCCAAAATTACACGGCTAAAATTATTCTCGGCAGATCAAAATATGACAGTGCCTCCGCAGCATTGAAGGAGCTGCATATCCTCCCCGTCAATGTCCGTGCCGAGTACAAGATCCTCCTCCTCGTTTATAAGTGTATACATAATTCAGCACCAGCTTATCTGTCCGAGTTGCTGGAAATTAAAACACCTGGTCGTTCAACACGCTCGTCAAAGGGCATCCTTCTCAAAGTTCCTTTCACACGCCGCAAATGTTTCGCAGGCCGCTCTTTCAGCGTCGCTGGTCCCAGACTTTGGAACGCTCTCCCCGTCGACACAAGAAATTCGAAGACCATCAGAACTTTTCAAGTTGCTTTGAAGACTCACTTATTTAAGAAATCGTTTTTATAATTGCATTGTTGTTCAGCGCCATTGAGTGTTTTAACAGTAATGTGCGCTTTACCAAGTGTTACCACCTTAATCTTAACCTTATAATATACCTTCAAGTTTAAAACCACTATATTTTTATGTTTACTGTTTTCTCTATTATATGAGGAATTTCTCTTTTCTTCTTTCTATCTATTCCATTTTTTTGCAGAATGTAAGTCTTTTTATGATATACATTTGTAGATAAATATCAGTATCTTATACCACTTCAACGAAACGACCAATGGGAATGTCAATGACGATAGAAGAATTGTTTCAAAAAGAATTTTTAATTTTAATACTTAGCCAGTAGTGATTTGAGCTAGTGAGGTGATAAACCAAAAGCCGGAAAATCAGTTTAGAAAAAAAGCTGTTTCAATAATAATAGAGTCACAATTTAAATTCACTGTAATTGTATGTTTACAGTTTTCTATATTATATGATGATTTGCTCGTTTCTTCTTTCTATCTATTCCATTCTTTGCAGATTGTAAGTCGTTCATTATTTAACTGTCTATAAAACTGTCAGTATCGAATAACTTTTCAAAGAAACCACCGTTGAAGTCAAATCATATTTATCCTTTATTTTCATACACAATTTGCATGAAAAATTTCACAACACTGGTAACTCGCAGTTGAATACAATAACTAGTTTATCGATTATTTGAATTGTAATGTCAATGAAGATTGAACAATTGTTTTGAAATTAATTTGAAACTTTTACATTCAACCATTGATGATATGAGCTAGTGAGCTAAAATCAGGAAAAACGCGTATGAAAACTTGTTGTTTCACTTAAATAAAACTCACATTTTAAAGGCGCCGTGTTTTTCCTTTTCGCGGGCTTCAATTCTTTATGAAATAATCAATGGTCCTTTTCTCCTTTCTATGTATTTGTTTCTGTGCAGACGGTAAGTCTTTTAAAGGTTACCGTTAGTAAATACGTATCAGTATCGAATCCCTCTTCAAAGAAAACCTTACGGGCATCACTTCCTGTTTACTTCTTAGTTTCATTACACAGTTTAAATGAAATATTATAATGTTAACAACATTGAAGAGTGACAATTTAAGACAAAGCATGTTTATCGATTATATGAATGGCAGCGTCATTGAAGAACTGTAATATTTAACCATTGATGCCAATTATAATGATACCATGTGCAATATGGAGCGCCAGTTATTAACTCCATTTGCCGCAATGGACTTGAGTGCCGCGTTTGACACAGTCAACCACCAGCTGTTATTGGACATTCTCGAGAAGTGCAGCGGAGTTCACGGGGTAGCTAGAAAATGGGTATCGTCGTATTTATCTGAGAGACAATTCGCTGTTTGTATAAACAAATCACTTTCTACGCCGATGAAGGTCAATTTCTCCGTACCACAGGGTAGTATAAATGGACCAGTATATTTCACCTGCTATACTAGCACAATGAACACATGTATCAGTGATGACCAATTCCTCATTGGCTACGCCGATGACCACAGTATCTACTCAAGTTTTAAACCCGGAGATGTTTCTTCGGAATTGGAGTCAATCAGGGGTCTTTCATCAACTCTAGAAAATGTGAAACTCTGGATGCAATTTAACCGTCTTAAGATGAATGAGGAAAAATCGGAGTTTATCGTTTTCGGAAGCAATCGCCAACTACCAAAATGCAATACAGACGTTTTATCCATTGGGGACACTCCCGTCCGTCGTACTGATAGTGTGAAGCTACTAGATGTTTACATGGATGAAACCCTCAATCTCAAACGTCATATTTCCATGAAAGCTCGTGCATCAGCCCTCGCCACGTTTAATCTGAAGAAGATCCGGAAATATTTGGACAAGTCGACATGTCTCAAAATTGCAAATGCCATGATTTTCTCCCTTATGGATTATTGCAATGGTCTTTTTATCAACCTCCCGGCCTCCACACTTCATCCTCTAGAAAGGATCCAAAATTACACGGCTAAAATTATTCTCGGCAGATCAAAATATGACAGTGCCTCCGCAGCATTGAAGGAGCTGCATATCCTCCCCGTCAATGTCCGTGCAGAGTACAAGATCCTCCTCCTCGTTTATAAGTGTATACATAATTCAGCACCAGCTTATCTGTCCGAGTTGCTGGAAATTAAAACACCTGGTCGTTCAACACGCTCGTCAAAGGGCATCCTTCTCAAAGTTCCTTTCACACGCCGCAAATGTTTCGCAGGCCGCTCTTTCAGCGTCGCTGGTCCCAGACTTTGGAACGCTCTCCCCGTCGACACAAGAAATTCGAAGACCATCAGAACTTTTCAAGTTGCTTTGAAGACTCACTTATTTAAGAAATCGTTTTTATAATTGCATTGTTGTTCAGCGCCATTGAGTGTTTTAACAGTAATGTGCGCTTTACCAAGTGTTACCACCTTAATCTTAACCTTATAATATACCTTCAAGTTTAAAACCACTATATTTTTATGTTTACTGTTTTCTCTATTATATGAGGAATTTCTCTTTTCTTCTTTCTATCTATTCCATTTTTTTGCAGAATGTAAGTCTTTTTATGATATACATTTGTAGATAAATATCAGTATCTTATACCACTTCAACGAAACGACCAATGGGAATGTCAATGACGATAGAAGAATTGTTTCAAAAAGAATTTTTAATTTTAATACTTAGCCAGTAGTGATTTGAGCTAGTGAGGTGATAAACCAAAAGCCGGAAAATCAGTTTAGAAAAAAAGCTGTTTCAATAATAATAGAGTCACAATTTAAATTCACTGTAATTGTATGTTTACAGTTTTCTATATTATATGATGATTTGCTCGTTTCTTCTTTCTATCTATTCCATTCTTTGCAGATTGTAAGTCGTTCATTATTTAACTGTCTATAAAACTGTCAGTATCGAATAACTTTTCAAAGAAACCACCGTTGAAGTCAAATCATATTTATCCTTTATTTTCATACACAATTTGCATGAAAAATTTCACAACACTGGTAACTCGCAGTTGAATACAATAACTAGTTTATCGATTATTTGAATTGTAATGTCAATGAAGATTGAACAATTGTTTTTATACTAATTTGTTACTTTTACATTCAACCATTGATGATATGAGCTAGTGAGCTAAAATCAGGAAAAACGCGTATGAAAACTTGTTGTTTCACTTAAATTTAACTGACATTTTTAAGGCGCCGTGTTTGTCCTTTTAGTGGGCTACATTTCTCTATTATATAATGAATTATACCCTTCTTCTTTCTATGTATTTGATTCTTTGCAGACGGTAAGTCTTTAAAAACCAGGGTAAAATTTACGTTAAAATAGTTGTTTCAGTTTTATTAAAAGAGAAATTAAACCTTGGCGTTTTGCAGTGCACTCATAATAGAGACTACATTCCTTACACCTTCTGTAAAATATCCAGTTCACAGTTATTTGTTCGCACCTACTGCATACAGTGGCCGTTATATTCATTTTAAAAATGAAGGCGCTTCAAAAATGTCGTCGGCAAGCCACATCGTAAGTTAAACAATTCCGTTCTCTGCATGTGAATTGTTCACTTACTCCCGGAGATTGTTCGGAAGTTGATGTTAAATACCGGAGTGCCAACATTTGGTTTTGTAAACAGGAGAGCGGCTGAAGGTGCAGGGAGGGAAAACGATATAATTTTATTCCTGACAGGAAATGGTATCCAGAGAAAAGAGAACGCACAAAAGCACCAGGCTTGCCCCTCCTTCGCATAACTGTTACTAGTGTCGGCAGTACTAGCATCAGAGTAACTGCCAGTGTCGGCCATGGATGCGGTCTGTTTAACAAGCTCTAGGTCCCATTGCCTCTTTTCTTCTTCTGTGTATTCATATTCGAATTGATAGCAGTCAAGACCAAATGCATCCATGTTCTTTTGTTTCTTAAAAATTCCCGAGTGCGGAAAGTGCTTCGAGGAAGAAAATAAGACTAGATATTGCCTTAGTTGTCGTGAACGCTGCGTAACATATGTCTAACCTTTTAGAATGTATTATAAATGAGAAACACACTTTTTATCTAACACTATATATTTCTTTCTTTTTGCTTGTGCACTTTCAATTATTGTTGGAATTGGTAACGCGTTTTCTGTTAAAATGCGATATGTGGCTCGCTTACGTCACGAAAAGCCGGAATTCATACAAAATGGTAAATGCCATGGGTGACAATTAAATCGTTTTTTGGGTTGAAAGAAATCTTGTTGCTTCTGACGAAAACAGGGTACTGCAAAACTATATTCTCTAGCAGCAGAGGCTATGTTTTATTTCTATTTTAAGCTTACATTTTAAAGTCACTGTCTTTATGCTTTGACCGTTTTTTCTTTATTTCATACTGGTGCTTTTCTTCTTTCTATTTATATAACCCTATTCCCCAAAAGGGAGAAGGTGTGTGTGTGTGTGTGTCTAGTTAAAAAATTGAACTACCTTGTTTGGATGCTGTAATTTTATTTTATTTTGATAATTTTATCTCCGTGCTTTCTTCAATTTTACAGATTACCAACATAAATAAGGTATTGAAACGCTTGCCTATTGGTACCGATTAGGTGATATCCTTCAGCTACATATAACTTTTACGGCTTTTGATGAATGAATGAAATTGTATGCATTAGACCATAGTGAACCTTGTAAAGTTTACGGTTGAGGGGTGGACGAAAAGCTAGCATGAGGGAGGGGGGGGGTGTTACCTTCCACGATTCTCCTACAGACTGATCGTCTTGGAATGATAGAGCTCATTGGCTGTAGTTGGAAACTAACGAAATGCGTGTGTTAGGACTTTTGGACTTGTATTTTAATAAGTCCTAACGGTTCAATTTGTCGTTCCTAGAAATATCATGTCTAATATTGTGAATGGGGTATCCGACGTTCAAGTAATAACCAATTAAATATCTGCTAGATTGTCGGTTCCGCTTACATTGTATATATAAATTTCACTTCACGATCAGTTTCGTCCTTTTTGGGACTTATCAGACACAGGTAGGAATGAAACTCTGAATCTTTGTGTCACAGACCGAAGTCCGTACCACTCGAACACAGTGATTCTATTGGTACGAGATGCGTATAAAATGTAAATGAGGGCGTATTACCCAAGTGCTTATGCTTGTACATATGCCACTCCTGGTGCTTTGGAATCTGAGAATTTACACAGCACTGCCACTTTTATAGG
>KN882534.1:91350-106281 GCA_000934455.1 Apostichopus parvimensis
CACTCGAGAAGTGCCGTTTCCGGCCATCTGGAGGGTTTGTAAAGCCCAAAAATTTCTTGTACGCTCCGCGCCAACTGATGGTGGCGCTCCGCTTAGATAGTCTTGCTGGTAGGTTTGCCCCCCCCCCCACTTTCACAACTCAAATCCCGCCCCTGGTGATGACCATACAGTCTTCCGGTTTTTCGGGAAGGATTTGCTGGTGTCTGAGCACATGTACAATGATGATACGATAAAGAAAACGTATTATTTAATAATGATGCCTGACATCGATAAATGTTAGGCCTGTACGTATCATTTATGTGATATCAGATCATTATTTCTGATAGCGTCAACAGTTCTAACACTCTTCGAATAACAGAATCTTGACCATTTTTGTCAAACTAAATGTTATATCTGCAGTCAAGGGAGTAGGAACGGGGGGGGGGGGGGATAGCAAATATGCCCTACTGGCAAATAAAATGTGCCCCTTTGATGAAGAACTGTCTTATGGATATCTTAAGCCTTTGTTAAGTTTTTGCAATTTTTAAAATTGCATCCCATACCTTTTTTGTTGCACGGTTAACAATAAACAATCTCAATAAATAAAAAATCAATGTTGCAGCGCACCATAATAGTATTGATAGCATACTAACACATCATATATATTTAAGTGATATGGTCGGTGTGTATCGGTTTATAGCATAACGAGTGGTGTTTTTGTGGAATGAGAAAGTGCCCCTCTGATGTTGTGCCCAGCCCCCCACCCCACCCACTTTTTGGAAGCTTCCTACCCCCTGTCTGCAGTAAACTCGGCTTTACCGAACTGGTCGAGTAAATTGATATTTTTTATGTAAGAGATAATTAAATTTTACGGAACATTTTCAATAACATTTGTAACAAAATACCTTTTGCAGTTGTTAATGTTTCATCTTGAAATTTCGAGGTTTTATTCTAAAATAAAAAAAATAAAAAATATTGTGTCGACACTTTGATGTTCTATGTAATTCTTTTGACGTTTTGTCCCAGAATGTTGACACAGTGTCTCAACATTTCAAATTCCTCTCAATTTGTTTTAAGTTTGATCTAATAATTTGATCGTATTGTATCGAAGTCTTATATTTAATAAAACAACAATTGCAACATTTTAATGCAAATCTTGTTTTATCTCAACATGTTGTTAGTGAATCTAGAGATTTCTGTTTGATCTCAAACATTTAACAATTTAACGCAACTTTTTGTCGCTTCATCTTAGGTGACCTCCCTACATTTAACACTGATGTCGGTAAATGTCATTTTTTCCCGCAGTATCTTTCACGGAAATTAGGGAGAAATTGGAAGAATCTTGGAAGATGCCTCAATGTAGAAGATCCTACTCTCGACAGCTTCGAAAAGGAACATCGTACCCAGGAAGCTGCTTATCAAATGCTTCGTCATTGGGCTCAACTCAACGGAAGCAATGCCACTAACAAAAAACTTGCTGAAGGTCTCAAGAAAGTAGACAGAACTGATCTAGCAGAGTCTGTAGAAAAGAAGGGTGAATAAAGTAAGTCCTACAAATTATTAGTTACGTGATCCACTTATACAACAATCAATTAATTTCAATCAATTAATTTCAGTAGCTTTAAAGATGATATTGTGTTTTTTTTTATCATATTTCGACCCGAAAGTATTTGAAAACACTGCTGGACGGAGGTACCAAACTAGGGACTATCCCTACTGCAGACGTTTCCAAAGCATCCATAATGGTTTAATATTATTGCCTGATTTCTCATGCTGTATTGTATCTTGCAGGCTATTTGACTTCTACCCAATCAAGAGTACCATCCCCGTGATTTTAATGTTTCATTTGACTCGATTATGCATACATCAGTACTTTCAACGATACATTTAATGAAAAATTACATTCCTACTTTATATGCGGTTACCAGACAGATGACGTTTGATAATCATGCTTATAAATGGCCATTAGTAATAATCATCAGTGTTGGTTCCTACTTTAAATAGTACAAGTTATTCCGAATTGAATAGATCGAAATAACCTACGTACATCAAGGCATTTTACTACTTCGATCCGTTGCAAACACGTGCTTTGGTCGAGATCATCATAACCAATTTGACATTGACTATATATATTACTGTTAGCTCCAAAGCATTATTTAGTATTCAAAAGAGCATTCATTTGTCTTTCCAGAATACTAGCAATCATCGAATCATCAGGAGACGACCCTTTGGAGTTTGGCCCATCACTTTTGAGTTTGGCATACAAAATTATATTGTAAAATTAAAATATTGTGCTAGTCACATTGTGTAATCAAATTAATACCATTAGCGAGCTGCAAAATGCACTCAGAGTACTGAACATTCATGTTAACATTGATCATTATCCAAATTGGTGGTCATCTATAATTAGTGAAGAGTTGAAATCAATGGCTTTTGTATGATGCCATGCAAATAAATCACTTTTTTAATTCTGTGTAATTCAGTTTCATATCGCATGAACTTAAGTAATAACTGTTTGAATGATACGTTATCTCGTTTAAAATTATTCTGCCGTTATGGTCAAAAACCAATATGGGAAAAACGAGGTAATAAAGCAGTAACTCGTCAGTTATCAGCTACTAAACATTGCAAACTGGAAATCGTTTATTTCACAGATTATGGCTTTGCAACTGGCCATGTTAAGTTTAATCCAGGAAAATGAGCATTCTGTTCAAAATGAAATCCAGGATATTTGCAGATCATATTTGGCCTTCATAATTATAAATCTAAGAATTACAACTGTTAAAATATTTTGCCTAATTTATCGTTAACTCGTAAACAGTTTGTGATACCACAACCTCCCAAGGCAAACTTTATTATTAATTCACAAATCTCTCTCTCTCTGAGAACAAACCTTCTAGCGAAAATTCGTTTTACAACTTGAGCGGTTGAGAGTGGGGGGGGGGGGGATGAGAACGGTAACCGGCATTGGTGTAATTACCCGAACAAATTTTGGTGGTGCCAAGTTTCACTTTTTCACTTTTTGCACGTTTACTAAAATTGCTTACCATTTATATCATGATTATCCGATTTCGACTAGATGATAAAGTTTTAGTGTATTTATAGGTTTGCTCTCTCCAAGTATGCCTATATAACTCTGTTTCCCATTCCTCTTTCTTCATCTCCTACTCTTGCATCAAAATGAATTTAACCTTAGGCCTACATTCGTTTCGCACTTATCTTTTACAACTCGCTTTTCGCACGTTTTGCAACTTTAGAGGTAGAGAGAGGGAGAGGGGGGGGGGGGTGAGAACGGTGACCGGCATTGGTTTAGTTACCCGAACAAATTTTGGTAGTGCCAAGTTTCACCGACATGTTGTTATTTCCATCATCCCACACATATTCTTTAATATTTAAAATTGTAGACAGCCTTGTTATGTAATTTTACAAAGGTTAATTAGGTCTTGTGTTTAAGTAATTGTTAAACTAGTGTGGTAGCATATGCACGTTATTAACATCGCTTATCATTTATTTCATGATTTTCCGATTTCGACTAGATGATATAGTTTTAGTGTATTTATAGGTTTGCTCTTATCATGAATGCCTGTTTCCAATTCCTCTTTCTTCATCTCCTACTCTCGCATCAAAATGATTTTAACCTTAGTCCTACATTTGTTTCGCACTTATTTTATTCGGTTTGGTTTATGGTATAGCTAAATTTTTTTCTCCATCGGCTATTTGTCTTTCCTGAACACTGCATTTTGTAGACGACTACCGTAGCATGTGATACTCTATAAGCAGAAACCCAACTGTAGGTTATTTAGTCAAGGCGTAAATTAATTATGTAATGAATACGCTTTTGTACGTAGTATTAAGAAATCACCCTTTTAAAAATGCTTCTTTATCTTAAAACGCTTCAATAAACTCTCAAAATGTAATTTGATCTTTCATGTTCCTATATATACCTTTTTCATGAACCTGAAAAGCTATCGTACTCTCTTGCACACATGCCTCTACAAGGTGAAACATTCCGCTGAGGGTATTTAAGAACACTTAAGATGGTTATGACATATTAAAAAGAACCTTTGACGGCCATGAAGAGAAAAACAGCTTTACTCCAACATGGCTGCAGAATAAAATCCTGAACAATAGCTATGGTAAAAAAGAACATGCTCACTCCGGAAAGAAAAGCCATTCCTTACGAAGCTATTCATTTCAGGGATATTTGCTGTTCTCGTTAATTTTGAAGGATTATATGCTTCATCGATCGATTTTAACTAACTCAACCTTTTTTAACTAACCTCTGTTTCCCGGGGTCTGCGAGACACAAGGATTCACCCTGGGGTACCTTCCCACCAAGTTTGAAGAAAATCGACACAGCCCTTTAAGAGTAGTTATAGACACAAATGTTCTAAAACTACATGTAACTTTTGTCATTGTTAGCGTTGATCTCGGTTCCCGTGGCAACCACATATTTTGATAGTACTTGCTTGACATTCCCATGATATCTGTGAAGGTTTCATGTCAATTTAATGAATCCTCTCGGAGTTATAGCAACAATTCCTTTCCTTTGATTCCAGGGTTAGGCAAGACACAAGGGTTCACTCCAGGTTTGTATAATTTCGGCCCAGCCGTTTGGGAGTTTTGACACAAAATTTAACACACAAACTCATACACGCGGACACGTTTTGACCCGTCCCTCGGTCATGGGACTTTCGGTCACCCTTGAGTATCCCACCATGGGTTAATCCCCTATAGGATAGCTACTCAGGAAAATTAACCATTGCCATGGCAACTGTTCCAACCGGCAAAGCTGTGTATGGCCCGATGAAGCGATGAGATAATAACTTTAACACAAATAAACGATTGAGATCAGTTTCTGGATTGTATATATTTCAAACGTAATACAGGTGTAAATGATTAATAGGTATCAATAACATTAACAAATTATGACACATAATTGAAATAGAGAAAGAAATATCCTCTATGTGTTTGGCATGCAAGAAGGAAAATTTAAATGCATCACAATAAATTGTGAAGCATGCAATAATACTAAAATATTTTCCATTTTGTAAAAATGAAAAAGCGGTCAAACCTACTATAGATGGATACATAATTGCAATCATTCATAAGAAAATAATACACACTGTCTCACACATACACTTTGTGCAACTACCTTCTTCTCTTTTTCCTATACGATAGCTTCAAAACGCAATTCTCAAAATATTTATTTTCAAAAACACATGACAACATTGGATTCCATTACATAACAAGGCAAACAACTGATGACAGCTAAGTTAGCAGACAACTTTCCAATAATCTGAACCAACAGACAATTTAAAGATAGTTCCCCCAACCGCCCGCCCGCCCCCCCCCCCATTCGTTTCATTAAAATCAGGCTTAGATGAAAGGCTGCATTAAACATTTAGCTTTATGAAAAAAAATGTGATTTTTCTTCTTCATTCTTCTATAACCTGTGATATATGAATGTATGTAATGTATGAATGTATATACCTGAGTATAACACGTACAACATGTGGTCATTTATGATCCATTAATACATTATATCCCACTCCAGCTTATAATTACTGTCTCACTTAAACTGTTTTGTTCAGCAAATCTTCCACTCAATGGTCATACATTAGTATTTCAAACCAATTAACACCAATCCACACATATTCACAAATTAGATATGGAATCATAGGATACATTAATATCTCATTAAGGTTTTATATCACTCTATGTTGTTATGAAAATGAAATAATTAAAACATTCATAAAACACAACAACAACAACAACAGGAAAGTAAAAGAACAAAAGAAAATAAGGCATACATTATAATCTAATATATGTCCATTTTTTTATTGCGAGGGCACATTGCTTACAAAGTGTTTTCCCACAAGCTATTGCAGTTGACAACTGTTACAGTAGATACAATGTAAAATAGACTTATGCTGTGTCAAATATCCAAGTAAGTGGTATCAAACGTTTTGATTGGATGGATTTTAAATGGCCTACTTGGCTTTCCAAAGCCTTCCACATGTAGTGGTTAACCTATGAGGTTACATGACAATTGTACTCATTTAGTGTAAATTTTTATTACCATTCTTTACATTTACTAATGCTTGTCTTATATGTACACACAGTACAATGCTGCATGCAACACATCTTTTATTTTTGTGCATAAGATATTACTATAAATTAACCGAGAAGGCTTGATTCTTAAAGGCTTAATGCATAATGCAATGGAATAGGCAAAAGTACTTTTATTAAAACTAAATTATTACTAATATTTAGGGACATGGACAGAGTCTAATTAAGTAGAAGTTGACATGAATTGAGAATATTTCTTGGCTTATGTTTATAATTGTTTGTTGGAAGGGTAATTTAAGTAAATATATCTTAACAAAATAAGCACCCGTTTAACCCCAAATTAGGCACCATAGTTTGGTTAGGACTTTACATACAAACTCTACAAAGTAAAAGAAATTAACATTTAAACTTTTTTTGGGAAAAACATATAACATGGAAGGAAGATAGTACAAAGAAATTTCCAAACTACATCTATGCAATTTCATCTGAATTGGACACTACGATCTGACAACTGTAAATTGTTGTCACGTTCAAGTTAAATAAAATAAACTATTAGTCAGTTTACAGATGCATGGATACCATGATCAGAATGTAACAAGCAACCATAACTTTGTTTGTCATCCTGTTAAGAAACATTTCTAAATGACTGATACACCAAAACACAATTTAAACCATTACTTTTCACCAGTTTAATCCCCACATATGAAGCAAGTAAACTTGATGAAACAAGGCAGTTTTAGCTATTAACTGTGAAGAACTTGCCGGACATTTAAAAGAGCTAAATTGGACGATGCAATTACGCTGACGGCAGAAGACTTGCTTATTGAAAGCTCATATGATGGATTAATTATTAGAATTTCTAGCATATTTAGGTACAATATTGACGTATTAACATCAACATTTCAGAACGGGTAATATCACCAAAGTGGCAATCACCATTAATTATCTTTTATTATCACTGTGTTTAATTTACCGAGATGTTTCAGAGAATAAATCATCACTAACAAATATTTTCCTTTCATGAATTTCTTAAACCATTTGAGTCCTTTCCTTTCTTCAAAACAGATACTTTTTCAGATCTGGCAATAATCAACAATACTTCTTTATCAATTTCATAGCAAAGATTTTATCTTATTTTTCAAAAATAAATCTTTTTAATCCATCAATCTATACCTGAGTGTCATTAATGTTGACCTTGATGAATACACTCAACGATCTAGTTTTATTTCAGTCTTTTATCTTTATCCATCTCCTCTTACTATGTTACTGTTTACTAGTCAGTTGTTCATGTTTTTCAATCAGTGTTTCCACGATGGAAGGATCTGCTAGGGTAGAAGTATCTCCTAGGCTATCTTTCTCTCCAGCACAAATCTTCCTTAGTATCCTTCTCATAATTTTACCAGAACGAGTCTTTGGAAGTCCTGGAGTGATCTGTTACCATTAATAAGAAAAAAAAGAGTATGGTTATTATACAGACGAATGCAACCTATGGCACTGGTTAATTTGACTAACGAGAACAGCAGGCGCAAGCTTTCTTCCAGAAAGTTGAGCCTTTTCTTTCGATGATACAGCAAACCCTTGTTACTCTCAACAACATTCACCTCATAAAATGCCAATAATTTACATGAAACACAACTCTATTGTAGTAAGCATTTAAAAGATGCTTCCTTCATTTCCATGAAATCTGTTTTGTATTTGTTGTATCACGTTAATTCATGATCACCCAATGACTTTATTCAAACCTTTATTGATAAACCTTTGACCTTAACTGACAACCTCCATGCACCTACCAGTACAATTTAAGGGAATCTTTAACCTTAACTGACAGCCTCCATGCATTAACCAGTACAACTTCAGGTAACCTTTGACCTTAACTGACAGCCTTCATGCACTTACCAGTACAACTTCAGGTAACCTTTGACCTTAACTGACAGCCTCCATGCATTAACAAGTACAACTTCTGGTAACCTTTGACCTTAACTAACAGCCTCCATGCACCTACCAGTACAACTTCAGGTAAACCTTTGACCTAAACTGACAGCCTCCATGCACCTACCAGTACAACTTCAGGTAACCTTTGACCTTAACTGACAGCCTCCATGCACTTACCAGTACAACTTCAGGTAACCTTTGACCTTAACTGACAGCCTCCATGCACTTACCAGTACAACTTCAGGTAACCTTTGACCTTAACTAACAGCCTCCATGCACCTACCAGTACAACTTCAGGTAACCTTTGACCTTAACTGACAGCCTCCATGCACTTACCAGTACAACTTCAGGTAACCTTTGACCTTAACTGACAGCCTCCATGCACCTACCAGTATAATTTAAGGGAATCTTTAACCATAACTGACAGCCTCCATGCATTAACCAGTACATAACTGACAGCCTCCATGCATTAACCAGTACAACTTCAGGTAACCTTTGACCTTAACTGACAGCCTCCATGCACTTACCAGTACAACTTCAGGTACAGAATAGCCAGCTATCTTCTTTTTGGTCATTGCTTTTAATTCTGCAATTATCTGTTCTTCAGGTTCTGTTATACCATCTTTCAGGATTACATAAGCATAGACACCTGCAATAATTACAAAAACAATACAAAATAATTGCATAAAATATAAAGGGATGTTAATGACAGCTGTACTAAGTATTGAGTTCTAATGTTATCTTTTCTTATGTTCTTTATGAGCTAAATAACTTTCAAAGCATCTTCTGAAGAAGATTCCCCTCTTACCACGACATCAACAATTCTCTACTTTACTCACTATCAGCAGGTAACACACTATTACAAATCCACCTTTTTTATCACTATGAATCTTACCTTCTACTTCTGTCCACTTTCAGACAGAACCTGATTTCAGAACAATAACTTCAAGACTAAATTCAGCAGATAGAACAAGTGTCTATCAAATATGTTATGTCAACACTTGTTTATACATCACACCTCTTCCACAAACCTTGAGCAAGCTAGAACAACGGCATGTATTTATTTTCAATATTTGGTTGTTAAGGAAGTTGTGTAAATCTACATCATTGCTGTTTTATTATGATCTTAACAGCAGCCGGGTCCAGCACTTTAATCTACATCTAGTTGCGGGTTCACATTGCTTAGACATAAACAAACAGAAGTAAAAGTGCTTTATATTGTGGATCTGACAATATTAGGTGTCATGAATATTAGGTGTAAGACATCACAGTGTTTGAAAATGCATGTGCAGGTGAGAAAAGAGATTTAACATCTTTGTTAAAGCGAAAACAGGTAAATCTGTCAACAAAACCTTCCAAAAGCTAAACAATGCTACATAACTTAGCCAGAAGAAGCTACAATGCAAGGTAAATTAAACAATAGAGCTTGAAAGCCAAGCAGTAATTAATTTATGTGCTTCAAAGATTATGAATAAAAAAATTCCTTCTAGCCAAAACATGAGGCTTGCAAATAGATAACTCTATTGGAAAACAAGGCAAAACAAGTGCACAACTTAATAGCTAACCACATGAAAAAAAGTATATATAACATGTTTGGCTTGTTGCTAGATATGACAAATGGTTTTGATGCTCTTTTCAAAGCAAGACAATCTTTTCTAGAAAATGTATAGTTTATGTTACAACTTGGCAACATTGGAAGGTACAAACACCAGACCAAACCACTAAAATTGTAATCAACATAATATCATCCAGCATTGCACAATGATTTCACCAAATCTGTAAACAACATTGTACTCTTTCACAAAGTCTTTTGAAAATGATTTAATACTGTCCTTGGTATTTTCTGATATTATTAGTACGGAAACCTTCATTCAATGTTTCAATTGTGTGGTTTTAATATTTACTCCACTTCTAACCAAAGTCAACATTCATAACAAGATCAGGTTCTTTGTGTCACAAAGTATCATGTTCGCTACAAAAGAACTGTATTAGTTTAAATAGACATGTGGCTGACTTTAATTCAGATATGTAAACAAACTACCTAGTCAAATATTCTTCAGTGGCAAGAAATAACAAGTTTCAAGAATTTTGCTGCTACTGTACTATTGAGTTATGTATTCCCACAGTAATCTTTGATCAAGACTCTGTAGTGAACTGAGGTGAGAATTCTAATAATCTATATATCTCATTTACATCCAAGACCAGTGCCGTAACTAGGTCAGTTCGGCCTCCAGAGCATGGGCCACAGAGGGCCACACTGTCAATGACCAAATAATATGAACATCAATAGGCTGAAGACACCTCTTAAAGTCATAAACTTCTCTTCGAGAGCCCACCATCTTGGGAATTCAAAATATAGCCAGTCTTCAACAGAAAAAGCCTGAGAGGGGCACATCTTGATGCCTAGCGGTGTCAAATCTAAAACCAACATGGAACACACAGTCTACTTAAGATCCAATTTCTATTACTGCACAGGTGCAAGGTTGCTCCTCGCTATGCCACTGTCAACGACAGTTTTTTTTGTTCATACCCTGTATGTCACTGCATGATTCAATATTACCACACAACCTAGTCAAGGTAAAACCTCAGTGGCAAGTATAGACCACTTTTAAAAATATTGTTTCAAATCAAGCCTGAACTGAACAGAAACCCACTACTCTACAGCTAGTTCATCTGTTGGAGGGATACACATATTTTATAACTGATAGTTTTATTTCACTTTATGAAAGTACATCTGATCCAGCAACAAGGGAATAGGTGACATTGTTTCTCCAGTAAAGAGGCAACAGGCCCTTTTGGTAAATTACCATGTACATCACACAAACACAAATTGTACCTTTGTGAAGACTTGAAGTCAGAATATCTGCTGCTCTTCTGAACACCAATTTTACAGAAATATTACCATTCATCTTGGCTTTCAGACGTCCTACCAAGTTTGTTACTTTTCAACAACCATAACTTAACTTTAAGAGAGAAATAAATCAAATCAGAATGGCCAGCAGATTCTAAATCAGATCCTGTCCTCCACATGATCAATTAATCTCAAGTAAGGAGCTTTCTTCCACAGCTCATTCTAAAGATTAACATGATCTGATGCTTTATCAAACGAATAACAAACTGTTCTATTTGTTTTTGCAGTTTCTTTACCTTCTCCTTTAATGTCATGAGGAAAACCAACCACTGCTGTCTCTGCCACAGCTTCATGTTCATCCTAGAACAAAATAGAAAAGGTTAAAGGTCACAAAATTTTAAAAAGGCAACGCTAACTAACTTTCCAGCAAAATATCTTATTCATTTCTCAGAGCACCAGGGCGATCTCTCTCAAATCAGCATAAATGGGAAATAATGTTAAATATTGTAATACTGTAATTGCATCTCCACCTCTACTGTTATATTTCACATGTGAATCTCTTACCATTGCATCTTCCACCTCTGCTGTTCCCAGTCGATGACCTGTGACATTGATGACATCATCCATCCGTCCTGTGATGTGATAGTAACCATCAGCGTCTCTGTGAGCCCCATCCCCAGTGCTGTAATAACCTAAAATAGATAAAAATAGATGGACCTTCCTCAGTCGTAATGATGGTAATGTGTTTTTCTAAATGGATGATAATTCCATTCTCATCCCTTTTTGGGTCAGTCCAGTTGCCAGTGCAGTAATAACCTAACGTAATGCAAAGTTTTGAAAAGACATTGCTCACTCGTAATATAATTTTCTACATTTTAATTTTACTTTAATCATTTTCTAATTCCGGTCACATCTCTGTCTGGGTCACCACCACATCTTGCAAATGCATGCAATGTGACAGGACAATATCCAAACATACTGATGGATATTTTTAAAGTGATGATACTTTTCACATTTCATAATGATTCAGTTCACTCTTACAAAATCTCTATCTGTATGAACCTTTTCTACAGTGCAGTAATAACCTAACAGATTGATAAAAGTCAACAGGTTAACCGTTAACTGTTGACATTTCATTTTTAAGTTGATGATAAATTCCAAACTAATCTCACTTTGGGGTAACTATCACCGTACGAGAATAATAACAACATTTAAGTGTTAACTCTCTTGCTACTGCAATAAGACTACAAGACTCAGTTGACCTGTGACCTCACCTGGAAAATCTTTGAGATATGTAGCGACGAACCTCTCGTGGTTACCGTAAATAGTTCTGGCCAGACCTGGCCATGGTTGTTTTATGCACAGCGCACCAGAGACATTGTTCCCTTGGATTTCTCGTTTCTATGGAGAAAACAAAATATAAACATATTCAATCAAATGAGGGCAGTTTTCTTTCACTTTGCAGAAGATAGATTCTTAACTGGCAAAAATATAAAAAAAAAACATCACTGCTGTATGATTATTGTTTTGATTGTATATGACAACCAGCCAAACCGCTTCAGGAAATACTGATGTATCTAATAAACAGTTCTATGAATCAACTTCAAATGAAGAGATGCATAATATTTACTCTGATCAAGTGACTTAATAGATTGCATTTGGGTTAATATAAAATATTCATCTGATCTAACATGTATTGTGTTGCATTCTTGGCTCCGAATAATAGTCTGATATTTTATCTGCTGATAGTGGGGTGTACCTAACCTTGCAGTGCTCGTCAGTCTTTTGTTTTAGTCCTTTGTGTAGGGTTTATGTAACAATAAAAATATCACCGTTCCTTTAATGTGATAATGTGGTGTATGCAACCTTGTATACTGTACCTCAGCTGTCCTTTGTTATCCTCCTTATTATGAAATGCCAAACCGCTTTGAGTGTACCATGATCATATGGCAGTGTTGATTTTAACTTTTACCTAGAAAGTTACAAAGTATTTAGCTTCTTGACACTAATTTCATTGATATGACAGTTTGATGTTTCTTTTAAATACTACCACTGTCTGTGTCATAATACAACCCTCTTCATCAAAGACAGGAATACAACACAGTCTGAATGGATTGAATCAAGTAAACTGCATGCCTTTATTCTGTTCTTTATTATTACAGTTTCATTTTATTTTTTGTATATCTTTACTATATACTAATATACTCATATAGTTTTATGTTGATAATAAGAGTCTATGAACATCTGAAAACAATAATATGAATACAAAGCTTGTTGCAATATAGTCTTGTTAAGACCCTAGTATGAACATGGTGTAACTTTTTTTTTCACCAAGCTGTTTTCCCATATCTATTTGCTGTACGGCTCAGAGAACGCCCCCGGCAACGCTTTCGATTGATACTAGGGTCTTGCACATTTCTAACAAGCTATCTTATGTTTTTCTTTGATTTTGGCAGATTTGCTTCGGAAAAGCGAAGAAGCCAATCAGCTTTGCCAATCCCCAAAATGTTTATTCATGTCCTCCCTCTCGCAGCGAACAATCACTTGGCATTAGATTGGTTTGTACACTGAGAGACGGTCACTAATTGTTGAGGAAGAAACATGATCTCACTTGACATGCAATTTCGTTACTTAAGATGAATAAAGATTTTGTCGTTTGCATAAGTTCATGCCCCTCTTTGGAGAAATGTCCAAGACCTTTGTATCGGACAGATCCTCTGACATGTATAATGCAGTGGGAAAGCACACAAACATTTTGATGACTGGATATGCTACAATAGATATCACACAACATTCTGTAGAGTATATAGCTACAATAGATACCACACAAACATCCTGCAGACTGGATATATCTACAACAGATACCACACAAACATTCTGGAGACTAGATACAGCTACAATAGATACCACACAAAAGTGTAATCGATCCAAATATTTACATCTTCATTTAAAAGCTGAGGATTTATTCCAAAGAAAGGCCTCATAGGGCCATGTCTGATCTCTGCGTTGGGAGCCGAGGGTCGGGGGCTGATACAAATAGCACCAGTCTCTGGAGGAAAAGGCAAAAGACATAGGATATATTATTAGGAAGTCTTAAAAGGATTTTCTGTTGACAAAAATTTTTAAACTTATGTTGGAGAGAAAATATTCCACACTGCTAATTGAAATAATAGCTGAGATAATCTGATTCAACAATTTTTGACATTTTTTGAAAAGCTTTTTTAGTTTCCAAGATATGCACATTCGAAAATTTGATCAATCTGGGAAACTCATTGAATATGTGCCAAACAAATGTAAAGTGTTGCACTCATCAAAATTTCTTATTTTAGGCCTTAATAAGTTAACCACTAATTACAAGCCAACATGTGATATGTCATTTGAATAACATGATGTTATTCTTTTCAAGGAAGACAAAATGATTTTAAATATCACCGTAGGCCAAAAACCTGTGTTCATTGTCTTTGAAACGAAGGTTGTAAAAACAAAGGATAACATTACAGAAAATTAGGCAGTCACTCCTGTTATATCATCAATGTGCATAATTAGCTAATGTTTATTCGTAAATGAAACTAGAATTAAGAAAAGACTTGGTCAACCTTCGATGGAAGTTGATGGGAGTTGCAGGTATTTTCATGATTTCTGATGCCTTTAAGAGTAATCAGGACAATGTTGTTCATAGGTGTTCCCTAGACCTTAAACTATTCAATAAAATAAAGAGAGTTATTGTAATAATATTCTTGAAAACCAATTGTGTGTCTGCAATTTCCATTATTAAAATAGATTTTTAATATTGAAGAGTAGTATAATTTAGGTACTTGTATGTTTATGGATGCCTCTACACCTACAATCTCATTTCCAATTATCCCAAATCTATTTCCCTGCTTACTAATCTCTTAGTTATTTTTATAATCCTTCATTGTTTCAAAATTACCATACAACAATCTTCTCATAGTAAGAGGTGCTAAAGATAAACACAGATCAGATCTACATAGATCTACACAGATCTTTGGATGGACAATGAGAAATCATCAGAGGGACAAAGTCAAAATAGGAATAACGAATCACTCCAGACACTGAAGATTAAGAGGGATTTGATC